>JBCFYV010001390.1:0-47826 GCA_039000515.1 Timema cristinae | reverse complement strand
TAAGGTCCCTTCTTTAAGTGACTTACAGAGCCCGACGACTTTGTAGCCGGTCCTCCACAAGTTCCAGTAGAACAGATACCGGTGTTAGAAATGAACTAATTCTCCATGGTCCACTCCATTTTGGAGTGAGCTTAGCTGAGGTTATAGAAGAAGAAATTGAAAAGAGTGGACGAAAACAGGTGGCTGACTTTCCAAGCTTAATGGACCGTTTAGCCGACCTCCACTAAGACTCTTCTAATCCTGTAGGGTTTGCAGACGTGGCGTCGCTCATAAAAGCGTTGAAGAAAGATCCGGCAAAAGTACGAGAATGGCTTCGTGTGCAGTACGCTTATAACCTACACAAACCTGTGATAAAAAAGTTTCCATGAAACAAGTACGTGGTGTCAAACATTGATGATCTCTGGCAATCCGATCTCAACCATATACGAAGTCTCGTCAAATACAACGACGATGCTGTGTAGTTTCTCACCATCATCAACGTCTTCAGCAAGATGGCCTGGAAGAGGACGCTTCCCTCCAACACAAGGAGCATCGTGATGGACGCCTTTCAGGACATCTTCAACAAAGTGGCAGTAAACTTTATGTTTACAGACGGACAAAGGGACAGAGTTGATGTCACGTATAGCCCGGGAAATGGTTCAATTGTCATAATCCAGACGTGATGGTAAGCATCGCGGAACGATTCAATTGAACTCTGAAAGGGGTGCATTTGGCGTTACTTTACCAAAATAAACATATTGCTCTGTGGACGTTATCCAAGATCGGGTCAGCGCTTAAAACGGAGAAAAATATTTCAGTTTCAAGATGGCACCTGCAGACGTTTCAGAAACCAATGTGCTTCAAGTCAGATAATCTATACATTAAGTGGAGCCCAAATTTGGATAGTAAGCCAAAACTCAAATTCATTAACGTGGTGCGTATTAGCAAATCCAAAATGCTGTTTGAAAAGTGCTACATAAGTAATTGGAGCGAGGAAATTTTACATGTCAGCAGTGTTGTGTTGCACAGCCTATCGTCTACAGATTGATCGATCTTGACGGCGAGGGGGTGGTGAGGACATTTTACGAACCAAATTTCCCAACGTGTACATCCCCCGAAATTTTTAAAAGTTGATAAAAATATTTACGGGGCAAGGTAAAGGTGCCAGAAGAAAGTGAACGTGCAGGGGAAAGGTTACCTCGCCAAGTTTAATTTTGGATTCCTCCCATTTTCGTCAGGCCCCCCCCATAAAGGGACCATTTTTACATACTTTCCGGCGACGCCTATGGGATATTTCCCAAAAAAAACCTCGCGAATTTCCCCTTGCAAAACCCTACCATCTGAATTTGACGGACAGGGGAAGTCTCTCCCCAAAATTTTTATCCGTGTTTTTTACCACCGACACGGGGGCCAAAATATTGTAGGGTACAACTAAGGGAGCTAAGGGCTTGAAAAAAATATTGAAGATTTAAATCCCTCGGAAATTACAGCATATTCATACTTGGTAAAAGCTAAAAACGATTTTAGAGGCGTTTAAAAGGTTTTTGGGAGGCTATTAAGTATAAAAACCCTAAAAAAAAGGGGATATTGTCTTTATTTCACCAAATATACAATGTATCAATCTAGTAACCCAAATTCTCAACTTGGTTTCATCCCTAAGAAAAATTGCTAAAAGTCCAAAATTTCCCTATGTCCCCAAAAATTCTACTATTTTGCTTTCGCAAATGTAAATCTACATGGATATCGTCGACCCCCAGCAAGGTAACATATTGGCACTTTATTTACGTACGTTGCTTCAACACACCAACTATGCTAGGGCATACATAATCAGTTAGCTTACTCTTTCACACGTCCCGTACTTATAAGAAAATTAAAAGATTAAATAAATATAAAAAAGACACTATTGAACCTGTCCCATTCGATTTGGAGAAGAGTGCACAAAACTTATTTTCAACAATGCTCAATATGAACTGCCCTCCAAAGATACTCGTAAACCAGGCTAGAACAGGTATATTTTCGATCTCCCCGGTTTTCCCCTATCAATGGAATATAAATTTTCTGAAAGCGTTGAAAAACCCTTGGAAAACAGGCACTTCAACGATATCGATGTAATCTCCATCGTCATAAATCAGAATAGTCCTTTAAAGGAGGTCCCTATCCCAGCGTGGGGTAAGGCTGGAAAAAACCTTTAAAACTCAAGGTGAAACGGAAGATCGACACAGAGTCTTGCTAGGCTTAAAGGGGGCGTCTTAAAAAGACTACGTCGTTTCGGTCTTTCCCAAAGTAAAAGGTCACCAAGAAGAAGAAAAAATTTTTTTATTTTTTCAGTCGAAATATCTTTTCTACACCCCCATCATGCGATTGTGCCAGTGGGGAACTCGATTTTTTTTCCACCCACCCACGTAAACTATTTTAAAGTATAAAATTAATTCAGTACAAACTTGTCTTTTCCCTCAACGTTTTCCCTCTAGGGGAATTTACCTTACCGGTCAAGGCGAGTTTTATATCGATCTTTTCACAGTCCATGCTTTATATCAGGGTGGCTATAGAAACCCGATGGTCGTTTTCACAAAGGGAATAAAATCTCTCCGTCAAAACTGGTTGTTCACTATTCACCGGGTGGATTGTTTTTAAACCCATAATAGTCCACCCCCAGAACACCTATGCTTATAGATGTTCTCAATTAAACAGTTATCCCAAAATAACACTTTTACTTGTGGTTCCCGACAGCCCCGGGAATTTTGAGGAGGTTAACGTGGCAACAAGGGATTTGAGGTATCTTAGTCTCACTGCAAAAAGTAAGTCGGTGGATCTTTTTGGGTGTCTCCACGGTGATGTTTTAATCAAGATAGTACTTTTGGAACGGCACCAAACTTAGTGTCAAGTTGGGGTCTTTTCCCGAAAAGTTTAGTCTTGGCCTTCTCTGTAATCCTGATTTTAAATTTCCCCTCGTTTAAGGTTTTCTTCTATGTGACGTTCAAAGTGCTCCTTTATACTGCAGCACAGCTAAAAAATTAAATACAGTCCCCCAAATTATCTCTTACCCCGCGTCGAATAAAAATCTCACTATTCCCACGGATTGCAAGGGAAACCATAGACAAATATTTAGGGACAGTTATCCAAACGATGTATCTGGTATTTGTATCGAAAGCCGGTTCAATGGAAACGCCACCCGAACCCTTTCAATTTCCAAACCCAAGGCATGAAACCCTTTTTTCGTTGTAGTGTGGGGAACAAATTTGTCGAGACCATCACAGCCCAATTTTATTACGAAAGCAACTATGTTAGTCCACCAAACCTTTTTTTTCAGGAACGGGAAACCTTTTTTTTTTAACGAAGGTAGCGATACACAAGGAAGTCTTCCCCAAGGGGTGTAATCTCACACATGACATTGCATTGGAATTTGAAGAGACATGATTCTCTGAGCATCGAGTTTCAGAGCTTTTCACCGAAAAACCCTCAATGTATCGGTAGGGGGGGGTGGGGGGGGGGGGGGGTGGAATTTGCCAAAATCATCACCATCAATAAAAAAACCAAAAAAATTATGACTGATTTTGGGGTTAGTTTAAGTGACTTACCTCCCCTTATCCCCGTCATTTTTAAAATTTACGCCCTTGTAGATTTTCATTTTCGTCGACGACAGTAAAAAATTTATCACAAGGGAAAAGGGGGTTTTAATGTATGTGTACATTACTTCAACATTGGGGGTTAAAATTTCCCCACGCCATCAAGGATCTTTCCGCCGCTGTAAAAAAGCAAGTCACTATTCGTCAATAAACTGCATTGTTTCTCGAGATACAGTGATGTAGATTACAGCCTGCTGAACCCTCTCTCCCCTGCCACAACGCGTGTAGAAACCGTCTACGTAAGGAGCAGAAAATAAAAAGTTTTTAGCCAAATAAAACTATCCCATCGTAATCTGTACGACAAAAATTTTTTTAAAACTTTTAAAACACTTTAAAATTTTGGCCCCCACCATGTAAAAGGCACATAGTTCTGTTTTTTAATTTTGTTTGGTTTGCATCGTTTGGGGACTTAGAGATTGAATGATTTAAGATAAAACAAAAAAATACGTCGCTGAAAAAAAACCCCGTGGTTATATTCTGTACGATCGGTTTTTTTAATTTGATCAATACCCGTAAACGTATGTGACTTCGGTTAAAAAACATGGTCCCCACACAAGCTAGTCGCATTGGGCCACCTCTTTTGGGCAAAATTTGTTTGGGATGTAACACCCCCTTACTAGTCTTTACCTCGTAGGAATGGTCACTAAAAAAATACTACAAGGATAAGAGGGGTCATCTAAAATAACAATATTAAGAGAAAATAGAATAAGCAAGAGTTAAATCTAAATAGTAATTTAATTCATCCAAAAAATAACAAACAGTAATTTTAGTGACCTTAATCTCTTCAATTATCTAGTAGGACGGATAAAAACATAGTTGAATACATTAATGCTAAAGAAGATTAATGCAATTAGACCAAGTTAGCATTATATCAAAAGCTATTAATAAACAGTAAATCACTATCTATCCAAGAAAAATATAAAAAGCTTGAAGAGACTTTCTAAATTGTTACAAAGGCGTCTGATTATTTTACAGACATTACGAAAACATTAGCCTTTCCAAAGTAAAGTTTAATCATAATTTTACATATTTTTACTTTAAATATTAAATTTTACAAAAACGAAAGTACCTTCAAGTACACAATACATATTTTAACTACAAACATTACATTAATTTATACACAAGAGTTTAACATCTCAAACCTAATGCAAACTCACGCAGGACTACTTTAATGGGCATCGTTCAACTACAAAAAAAGTCTAACAATGATATTAAGTTAATGAACATTAGAAGTTTGCCAAATTTACGTTACACAAAATATTGAATTGTAAATAAATGAATTTAATGTACAACAACAAACGCTGTAACAATACGGAAAGTCCAGATAATTAAGATACATGATTTTAGTATATTTCAATTAACATTACGTTAATTTAGCCCAGCTAACTATAAGAAATTTAATAACATCTTTAAGAAAAAGCCCTTAGTGGCGAATGAAACTGAAGTTATATTTAGTTAGACATTCGCATTTAAAAAATGCCCAAAATCTAATATACAAATATCAGCCTATCTCGGCTATAAAAAAATTTAAAATTTAAAATTTAGTTATAGAGTTCCATAATTCATATTAACAGAGTATTTTAACTTTCCTTATAGTGTCCAGAATTTTAGAAGTCGTCTCCTGACGATATAAAATAATCTCCACAGCCCATCCTTCATGGCGTCGATTTCAAAAGTACAATATTTAATAAATCTAACATAGGTCCATCCTTGCCGGTGCTGGTTTCAATAGTCGTATAATATCTTCCCAACATTCATATTATATAGTGAGCTAACTGCGTAGGAATGTTGGTAGGAATAGTCCATTTTAATCTGGGTGCCTCCTCCTGGCACGTATGCCAACTTGCTTTTAGGTCGCTGATTGATCATCCCACTTCGTGTAGACGCTTCTCAGGTTTGTTGACAAAACATCATTTTGACGGATTGGCTGTTGACGTCAAAGAACAGGTTTCACCAGGTATGCAGGAAAAACGCCCATCCCATACATCTAAGACAGCCAGGTCGGTACATCGAGTGATGATAGTGAATTATATTTTAAATATATTGTTTATATTTGCTTAAAGTGACATGGAACTTTCAATAGTGAGAATACTATTGTAGGTGATTTGAATTAGTTCGACGTTTCTAGGAGTGGGTAGTATGATTAGGACGATAGGTCTATTCAGCATCGGGCTGGGTGGGGCTTCAATTGAAATTACAACCCTTGTATTGTTACAGGAGGATACTTTTAGAGTTATGGTTTTCCACTCCGTATAAAGTCACATCTTGCATTTATATACAAAACACTTCTCACATCTCTCATAACATGATACATCTTTAAAAGCATAGCCTCAGACGTTTGTGGTCATTAATGTCTCATGTACATATTTTATCGTACCCAGAACATTTCAATGAAACATTTCTAATCCTATTCTTACCCACCACTCACACAGTCAACTACGTTGAGTTGCTAGATATTACAACGATTTTTCAAGACGCTTGTGTCCTGCCACCCTCCAAGATGCTGCGCCCAGTGCCCAATATGAGTGCGTCTTGTCTTCCCCCTTTGCGGCTATAAAAAAAGGCATTCCAACACCGTGTTGCCCTAATCACGACGGTTGTTGAACGATCAATAATCAGGGAGATCTGCACCCAAAAAGCAAATATGGCGAATCTGCTCACCCTTACCAGTATTTTGAACACCTCGTTTTCCACTAGACGAAGTAAACGTCAAACGAATCATCGTTGACGTAAGTGTCATGAACCACTATTTCGTCCTATGTCCAGCTAAAAAAATGCGGAGGGAACATGTGTGGGGTTTAACAGTACAGAGTGGCAAGAACTTGGTAACTACAAGTCGTCATATCAAAGTTTTTCAGTAACACGCAACCTTCTCAGAAGTTTAGTCTGATTAATCATGAAGTCTCTCCGATACCCATGTGCGTTGACCGTATGGTTGTCATAAACGAGAAACAATATTCCGGACTCAAATGGGTCTCCTATCTAGCACCTAGCTGTGTGCGTCTTTATGAGGTGTGGAACCTCATCGACGTCACCATCGACAGAAGAAATATGTGGTCGACACCTGGCGCACGATATTGCAACGATTTGATCAAAACACTCGTCTTGGATTTATGTGAACCAGAAACAGTGGATGTCATCGATCTCGAACAGCCTACGGTGGAAACACAAATCATAAAACCTGGATCTTATCAGTGCTACCTACTATACACGTCAAGTCGTTGGTTAGGACTATTAAATGTTGGATTGTGCACTAAAAACTATTATACTAACACATCTAAGAAACACTGTAGTAAAACGTATGAACGAATATATGCGTCATTACTGTAAAAATCTATAGTAAATATTATGTATGTCTGTGAAACCTTTAATATATAAAATATATTTTTCTAATATCATGTTTTATTCACGTAAAACCTCTTTTCCCTTGCCTTATCCAACATGTAGGATAACCAGATACGAGTCTCTACTTGTCGAGACACCAAACTGGCAACAATCATGAACAGTGTCAATGACCCCTTGTACTAGCTCACATTTTCAAGGCCACGATCTATTCCTGTTCGACTTGTCTTGTCAAGCCACCAAACAAATGCCAGTTTTGAATCATCAGGGAAAACCCATTGCTGGGGGAAGGTTTGTGACACCAAAATAGATTCATGTGCATGCGACAGGGAGCCATTAATCACATTTTATGCTAGACAGCCGTTGAGAGAAGGTGCTCCCCACCCTTACGATCATTGATCACCTGCAGAGAAGGATGAGGACTGTGAGCGTTGCCCGACGCCCGAGACTGCACGCTACCCTACCAATAAATAAAAACTCCTACTCCACAAATAAAAAATAAACTCCCACACAAAATCTTTCCCCAGGGACATACAATCAAATGGGAAAAAAAACCCAAATGGGACAGAAAGTTCCAAGTTCCAAGTTTGGACAACAAATATCAAATTTTTACTTTAATAAAACACATTCAAAAACCCGAAAACCCACGAATGTAAAGGGGGGTTAAAAATTGAGGGAGAAAGCGCTGTACTACCAGTGCTATAAAAACACCAATCAAGTGCTGTACTAAGCCTTGCTAAAAAACACCAATCACAGTGCGTACTGAGTTGTGTTTAATAACAGCCTTCCGTGCTGTACTGAGCCGTTTATAAAAAAAACAGCCAATCACAACACGTTTTTGGTAGGCCCCCCCCTTTACTTAAAAAATATTAATATATTATATTTTAAAATATTATATATATATACACATAATACATTTATACAACGTATGGGGGTACCAAAACACATATAATCAAAAACCCTGCCCGGGAAAAGACCCCTTTAACCGTTTAAAAATAATTTTTTCACTATTGTAAAATAAACAATTTAACTTACCTCAAATTCCCCCCTAGGGGCTCATTTTTTTTTCGTAAACCCAAGCTGTATGCCCTGTTTAAGCAACATGAAGTCTCAATGTTAACATGGCTGATTCAGAACTCAGGTATGGGGGTGGTGAAGAAGACCGACTAGTATATCATATTGTATTATCCTGCTAAGAAAACTTCCATGTAGATGAGAGTAGGTCAAGGGTAAACCGTATGCCCACTTCAGATAAATGACAAAAACAGTGGGTAGGAACAGGGTCAGATCCAAGATCGAATGCCACATATAAAAAGAGGGAACTGAACAACATAAAAGGGTTTTAATTTTTCTTTCGCTGAAAACAACAAGCTGGGGGATGCTGATAAATTTAAATTAAAATGAACAATTGGAAAATGATCAAACGGTTTTTAAAAGAATGTTTAAAGCTATATCATTTTAAAAATATAGTGAAAGTACTTTCAAGTTATAAAAAAAACAAAGTTTTACCTAGTTCATACATATATAATTCTTTTTAAATAATTTAGACCAGGGGTTCCCAACCTTTTGACCCACCCCCCCCCTTTCTTGTGTTGACAAACCCCTTCCCCCCCTTTTTCATTTTAATTGTAAGCCAAATTTTTTAATTTGAAAAAGGTGTAAAAAATAAAGATTTTTATTTTTAAAAACCCATTTTATACCGAAAAAAAAACAACCAAAGCTTTTAACCGAAAATCTTGAATAAAAAAAAAAAAAAAGACTTTTTTACAGTTTATTTTAAATAAAAAAAATAAAAAATTTAACTAAATCTTTGATGTACATTTAAAAAACGGGGACATGTTTTCATTTTAAATTGGAATCTAAAAAATTAAAATTTTTGCATTAAAAATTTAAAGAATAAATAAGTTTAAAAAATTTTGTTATTGTTTTTTTTTCCTTTTCAAGGCTCCCTTGTTCTTGGGGGTTTCATTAAAAGTTTGAATATCCCTTTTGTTCGTCAATTCAGGCAAGTCCCCTTTTGAGCAATTTAAATTATTTTCTTTGTTTTGTGGGAGCTGGAAAACGAACTAAACCTTTTTCAACAAATATTTGCAAAAACAGATGAAAGGGGCATTTTTCCCCCATTGTATAATGTCCATATCTTCACCCCCGCCTAAATCGAAACCGCTCTGCTTGAAAATGTTTTTCCCCACAGCAATTCAGTCTAAAAACCGTCCGCAAAGTTTTATAAGCTTATCCAAGCTTAAAACGGAAGGATCTAAACCCAATCGGGAATTTTAACTTGGTCAAATTTTCAATCTTAATTCCATGATTTTTAATGGTCAATGATCAGAAAAATTTGGGTTTTTGCTTCGGGAGTTCGGGATCCCCTTTACTGACACTAACATTTTTAAAGGGGGCGGAAAGAATCACCTTTTTCGCCAATTTTTACCGGGAATATAAACTGGCGTAATATGAAAAAAACCCCTTTGGGCCCCTTGAAAAGGGGCACGTTTCCTAACCTTAATTGACTTCGTTCTTTTTTTTTAAAAAAATAGCTGAAAGGTACGCAATTCCAACTTGCTTTTTTCCAAATTCCCAAAACAGGTTCGACGTGTCGGAAACTCAAAACCTGTCAAAAATTTCGGAACCGCAAATTTTTCCCTTTTTAAAACCACCTCACCCGTATGTAAACAAGCGTTCAAATTCCTCATCATTTTCATGGAAAAGTTGCAGAACAAGGGTCTTGAGGGAATTTTGTTTTAATCTTGTTACCCCAGTATACCTTTTTTGGGGTTTTCAACACCACTAAATTTTTTCGCACAAAGGGTTTGACAATGAATAAACATGAATATGATATTTGGGCACTTCTTTTTTAAAGGGGTGGGCTAAACGCAGCATAAAACCCTACCAGGAGCACCGTCTTTCCCAAAGCGCTAGTTTTTTTGGGGGGGAATCTCTTTTCCTCAAAATAATCTTTACCCCTTTAAAAATCTACGATCCCTTCGTATCATGATCAAAGTTTAACAAAACATTTCCTCGGTAATTTTCCCTTTTTTTCATTGATAAACCTACAAACAATAAAATTGCTTTTTTTATCAAAAACAGTTTATTTATCAATCTGCAATGCAAATTTACTTTTTTTTAACAAATTGGGGGGTTTGGGGGCAACGTCGTGGCCAATTTCGTCAATTGCCTTGAAACATATTGTTGCTCAAAGAAAAATTTTACTTTTTTTATTTCTAGGGGCCCCGCCTAGCATGATTTTAACAATTTTTTTTTACCGTAAAAAAAAAGAAAAATTTCGCCAATTGGAGGGGGTTCCAAATTTTTTTATCAATAAAAACGAAGAAGCAAGAAGACCTTTGTCAAATCGGGTTTCCTTTTTAAATAATTAACTAATTTGGCCTTTAACCTTTGCTTTTAGGGTTAAAATAACTAAAATTTTTTACTCACTTTATCACTGTGTACTCTTGAAAATACTTTTATTGGGGGAAGGTTATTTTTATTACTAGTAAATTTTTTATCGACAAAAGACAATTTGGGAAACTGCACATTTTTGGGTGCGTGATAAACCGAATTTAAAAAAATCAGCTGAGATTTACGACATTCTTTTTTTTTGAATCCTTGTGCATAAAATTCTACATTCAAAACAAACGCACAAAACAGAAAAAAAGCACAAAAATGGGTGAGCCCCTAATTTGTGAAATGAAAACGAATGTAGTCAACAATGGTTTGTTGCAGGGGGGGAGGGGGTTTTTCCCATCGGCCCCCCCCTGAAAAATAACGTGGGGACGTGAAGAGGGTAGTGCAGTGAATACTGGGTGAGAATACAAGTGACTCTGCTACCCGGGAAATTACTGACAGTACTAATTAAAATTTTTTCCCCTTTTAATATCATCGCCCCCCCAAAACGCCCCCCCACTTATTTATTCCCCTTGAAACCCAAACGCCCCTTGGGTGATCGCCCCCAGGGTTTGGGGGCTACGATTTTGACTTTCATTGTGATCAAATACAATCAAGTGCCATTACCGTTAAATCAATTCTAAGATAAGGTGGGGCTCGTTCAAGTTAATATTTAAATAGATCAAAGACCAAAAAATGTTTAAAAAAGTATTAAAACTTGTCATAAACAAAATTTTCTTAGGATATTAATATGATTTCAAATTTAATTACGTACTCAGAGTTTAAATCAAAGTTAAAATGGGTTTTTAAATTAATATAAAGTTGACAGGATAAATATAATTTTAAATACATGTATGCTAGGGGGACATTTGTATGATGTAATCTCTGTCAAAGGGTCATACGTTTTCGCTAGCAAATTGCCAAGTGAAAATTTTTTTGGGGGGAAAATTGGAAATTCGGTTGAAAAGGGAGTCTTAGTAGGGGGAATTTTAATTCAAAGGGGCCCTCCCATGTAGTCATAATTATTCTGGGGATAACCTACGTCAAATGATTTAATCTTTTCACAAATTTAAAAATTTATTTAAAAATAAATTTTTTATTTCTTTTTTTGTATGAATTTTGATGGAAAATAAAACATTATCGTTTAATAAGCTCAAGGCCCTTTGGGCCCTTTTAATGAAAATCTACAACCTTTTTCGGGGGATGATGGGGGTAGGGTGGAAGGCTGCTTTACAACAAACAAAACAGTGAAAGTTGACACCATTTTCCAAAATATGTGCCTTGTTTAGGGACAACCTTACTTGAAAAATCCGATTTTTGACGCCGCCCCTTCAGATAATCCTATTGTTTCCGGGTACAAAGCTCTTTTATTTTTACTGTAATTTTACTTCCCATAACTAAACCCCGTACCGACGTTTTTTTCTTGCACAGCTTTTTCACCGGCTGACCAGGGCCCTTTTTTTTTTTTGTTTGGAAGTAAATTTAACTTTTAAATTTTTTCCCGTAAAGTTATAATTTTTATCAAATTGTAATAATTAACACTCAACTATTTATTTTCCCAAATAATCTAACAAATAAACTGTAAAAAAAAGCTTTTTTCATACTATTCAAAATAAATCCGTTAAATGGTTTTTTCTTAAAAAATGAAATGCTTCCCCTTTAAAATTTCGGTTTCCTAAAAGAGAAACAATGGATTTTTAAAAAATATAATTTTACACTTTCTTCTTCTTTCTCTCTTCTTTCTCTCTCTCTCCTCCTCTCTCTCTCCTAATTTTATATATATTAATATTAAAAAAACTGTTTTGATTAAACAAATCAAAAATTGGGGAATAAAAAAAATTATGAACTAAGCCCGGGACACATTGACATAAACACCAATTCCCCAATCCCGATGTTTCCTATGATTTTCCCCCTGTTCTGGATACAAGAAACATCGCCCCATTCCCCACTCAATAGGTGTGGCTCTGGGACCATGACATGGGGGGGGCCCGGATCAAATGGTGGTGCTCGATGGAAAAACGATCAGTGGGGGGGCGGATCAAGTATTTTCTCGTGTGGACCACTGATCAGTGGGGTTCCGGACTCAAGTAGGTGTGTGCTCGGTGTGGACCACTGATCAGTGGGTGTGTCCGGACTCAAGTGGGTGTGTGCTCGATGTGGCCCTACTGATCAGTGGGGTGTCAGACTCAAGTAGGTGTGTGCTCGATGGGGACCACTGATCAGTGGGGTGTCAGGACTCAAGTGGGTGTGTGCTCGTGTGGGACCACTGATCAGTGGGGGTGTCCGGACTAAAGTAGGTGTGTGCTCGATGTGACCACTGATCAGTGGGGGTGTCAGGACTCAAGTTGGTGGTGCGTGGACAATGTCGCTGAATACTTGTATCTGGCGATTATCGCCCAGTGTGTACTAGAGCTTACTGATGCCATTTGTTTTACCGTCAATTAAATTAAAGTCAGTGAAGTGTATTTAAAAAAATACTCTATAGTAGATCAAATATTAATTCATATGAAGTGTGAAACTGTTCCTCAATTGAATATTTAATCATAAACAACTTTTTTATATAAACTTTCTTGTATTTAGTAAATGCCCCTGTCCCCCACCATTTTCAATAAAAAAATCCTGCCCCCTTTAGGTTTGGGACTACTTGCCTGCAGAATTTCAGATTCTGGCTCACTGATTTTGTTCTGTCTCCTTCATTTTGGGTCACCTTAGAGAATTTCCAGTCCAAAATGCCTAGGTTTTTTCTAAGAGGGGAACATGCATACGAAATATTATCTCTCTCTGACATTGAATAGTCTCCATTTGCAGATTTTGGTTTTTGGAACACCCTCCTCATTTTGCCCCCTATCACCTTTTTTAACTTTTGTTACTCAGCATTTCTGTTACTCGAAAAAAACAAATTAATGAAAATATCTTGGATATACTTTTGATTAAATTTATTAGCTAATAAATAGGATCAATATTATACTTTTGGATTTTAAACTTGTTAGTAGCCAGTATGGCGTATGGGAACACCTCCTGATAGGCTGGATTTGGTCACGTGGCCACGCCTCCTCGCTCTCTGATTGGCTGTTATTTCCCGCCCTTCCTTCCCCCAGCCTGACCTACTTTTCCACTCCTACTGGGCCCCCCTCCCCTCCCCTCCAGCCGTCCAACCACGTACATGTTTTTTTGCTGAATAATTATTGTTAATTAATTGGTAAAAGTGTTGGAGTTTTTTTATTCACGGCGGACGTGTTGGTTCTTGCTTAATTGGTAGGTGTTTTGGAGTTTTTTTATTAATCGATTAAGGCGTTGTACGAACCTCGCGCCATGGCTGGAGGTGCTGAGACCCTTCTCTATCAAACTTCAGCATTAATTGGTAGGATGGTGGGGGTGTCGGAGTTTTATTCATGCTGTCGTGTTTGGTGATGTCTGAGACCCTTTTCTATCAAGCTTCAGTTGTGTAATGCCGTTTTAACTTAGAATTCTCCTTCACCCCGCTGTTGGTTTTCCCCCCTCCACACCACCCCCTACAATCTGCAAACCACGTACATGTTGATTCTTGCTTAGTTGGCTGTCTGGTGTGTACGAGGGCATTCACTTTAGGAATTCTCCCTCTATGAACCGTTTTCTAGCAAGCGTCAGCTGTGCTCACCCCTTTCCCACAGCTTTCACTTCCCCCCTCCAGGCCCCAGGTGGGGTTGTCAATACAGTGGAGACAAGAATAGATATTGCGGTCATCGGGGTGCCATGGTGGGTCTCAAGACAAGTTGAGACAAGAATAGATCGTGACCTCACGAGCTGTTTTCTAGCAAAGTCAGTGTGCTCACCCCTTTCCCCCCAGCTTTCACTTCCGGAATTCGGCCCCCACCCCACAGAGCTGAACGGTGATGCGAAAATTCTGATAATTGCCCCATCCCGCAAATAGGGGACACATGAATCTCTGTCACCCCCACAGAGCCTGTAATGAACGAAGGAAGTCGCTTCCCGCTCCATAAAGTACAACAATGGCAGAGTGCTGTCAAAAAACTTCACCCAACGTGCTATTTTATTGCCGTTCTTCCTTGAATGCCGTCACAAACACTTTGTAAATAACTAGGGGGGAAAGTTAACCAAAAATGTGTTTTCATTGAAGTACTGTACAAACTAGATAAAATACTAAATGGCTCTACAAGTTTAGTATGAAAAAATTATTATAAATTATTTAGATAAGAATTTTAAAAACGCGTATTAATTTAACTTAATTTGTTTTGAAATCGCGGAAAAAATGAAAGTTTGGTAACTGAAATATAAAAAGAGTAAAATTGTGTGTTTATTGAATGCAAAATAAAAGCGGTTCGAGTTGTTACAAGTTTAGTAAGAAAAAAATATATATATTTTAAAAACGCCTATTAATTAATTTAATTTTGAAATACTAGAATAACTCGTAGGTCTATTCATACGTCAAGTCTGCAACTTTCACATGTGGTATAATTATATCATCTATACTTATAGAATAATATTATTAAAATAGTAAACATGTTATCAATTTTTAGAAGCAAAATACTTTTTGTTTTAAAGGCCCATCTATACAAGCTAGTATACAAAATAAAAGTGGCTCGGTGTTTTCACTAATGCTTTGCAAGGAGCATTACTACTAGTAGCGCTTTAAAAACAACATTTTTTTTACTAGAGTATATTATTTATCAAGATAGCATACACTCTCTAAACGCGCCTATTATATCAACACATGAACTACATATTTACTTGAAATATTAAATTATATATAATATTATAAATGCGAAAGTTTGTGTATTTGTTATTCAATCACGCCAAAACTGCTGACGATTCGAATGAAACTTTCTACGTTGGTAAAGTATTTCCTGGAATAACATATAGGATTATACTTAACCTTTGATTTTAAATAAAAATAAATATATATTATAATGTGATTGAAACGATGTTATTTAAGAATTGTGATTTGATATTTTGTGATTAAGTAAATAGTAATCAGTGTGACGTAGTTTCCATACTAATAAATAGTAAATATGATGTGATTTTAGCTATGTAGTTCAAAATTTTAAAATTTAATTTATTTAATTATCTACTAATTATGAAGTTAAAAATTTAAAAATTATAATTGATAACTTAAATAGTATATATTTCTTTTATACGAAATATTTAAAAGTGAGAATTAAAATACGGCAAAAATTTTTTACAGCTAGAACTGAGAAAAAAACGCATAGATATTTGAAAATAATAAATAAAGTTTGACTTAGCACAAAACAGTTAGTTAAAAATGAAAAGATGTCATCAATTATTTCGGGCGAAGCAGCGATGGGTAAAAGCTAGTTACTAAAAACTTACACCTAGTAACTAAATGTTTACTAACTGTTGACGGAACAGAACAGCCCCCATCCATCCGAGTCGCTGGGTAGGAGCCGACTGACGAAATAACATCTCTACGCAGGCGCCGAGACCCTTATTTTATTTAGGTCGGAAAACTCATTGAAATGGTTATAAATACAGCTCAAATCATCACAATCGGTCATTTAATTTGTAATCGACTAAAGTAAACACTAAGATGAGCTTCGAGTCGCTAGAAAACTATAATACAATCAGGTATGTTATTTTTTAAAAAGTTTAGTATATTTCAATGGGTTTTTTTTGCTTAATACATCTGTGGCGTACATTGGTGTTATTTTTTTGTTAGTTGACGAGCCCCCAATGATTGCCGCAGGCGTACAACCGAGGATTCCTGATAGTCTGGACCAGCTACTTCTGTTTACGGAAAATGGGATTTGTGTTGCGGATGCTGTGGGTCCATGGGTAATTAATTAATTAGCTGCCTACGATAAACTCTCCAGTGTTTTATTCAACTGTAAAGGTTAATTAATATGTATTTATTTAATTTCAGACTACTGGGATCCATTTTTTCCCGGATGAGGGTCTTCCGGTGACAGGGTACGGGGGTGCCAACATCGACCCCCCCCCCCCCGAGGCGCCACTGCACGCAAGCCCTCTGCAGTTCCCGAGGGGCGGCATCGAGCCTCCCTGTATCCTCTCGCTGGTGGCTCTATCGTCTGCACCCCGTCTGTTTGGGCAGATTTGGGCGCCCTCGACCAGCTGCTATGTAAGTACATGCTACATGTAGCCACTAGTTTGAAAATATATACTATCTCTCGCTCTCGCAAACACCGTTATTTCGTCATAGAGATCGAACCCTTTTGACAGCTGGGAGATTGTACTAGCTCGTTTAGTGTATAGTACCTTTACGATTTATACACTTTAAAAAACCCTGAGTCATTGGGGAGTCCCCGGTTCAATTCCAGGGCATAAGCGAAAATATTGTTAGTTTTTAAAATAACTGCCCTGACTGGTATTTTGTACATGTTCCTTGGTTCATTTCCCATTCAAAGACAGAAAATTTTAATTGTCGATTTACAATGTGATCGAAAAAATATTCAAGCAAAATTTTAAGTCATTTTAGGGTTTTCTAAATAGTAAACTCATGGCCCCCGGGTCTTTCCCGTACAAGGCAGAAAATTAAATCTCACTTAGACATTTTTTAAATTTCACGTTTCAGCAAGATTAAACAAATCCATTGGAATATTACCCAATTTAAAGAGAGAGAGACAAAACCATATGTACAGTGCCAAGGGCACGGGTTCGAATCAAAACAGGGGCTGAAAATGGGTTTATCCTTTTTGAAAAAAATATGTTTTGGGCAACAGTAAATTAGAACTTCTTTCAATTAAAAAAATTAGGCGGCAGCTGTGCTTTGAAAACCAAAAACAAATTTTTTTTTGAAAGGGTTGAAACATTTTCTTAGTATCACTCAGTTTAAAGGTCCCGTTATAAGTAAATTTGACTAATCTTTGATTGATGTTGCACCGGGGGTTACTCCAAATTTTTTTGTGTCACGGTTTCTACCCGCTCTTATCACCCTCAAAAAAACACCCGGTTCCATGATAAATTTCATTCGAAAGAAAAACCCCTAAAATAAATAAATATATATTTTTACTATTTTTTTTTCAGGGTCGAAAAAAAATTGAGGCTTTTTTTTCAATAAATCGAACATTAATTACCAATGTAAGTACTGAAAAAATTTCAAAAAAAAAATATCTTAAGAGTAAATCGCCCCATAAAAAAATTTATTGTACTGAAAATGACTTTTTTAATAATAAAAACATAAATTACCAAAATAAATTTCACTTAAAACAAATAATATTATACAAACACTTAGGGCTACTATATCACGATGGCCGATGATTTTGGAATGTTTTTCAGCTAAAGCAATTGTTTAGGGGAAAATTTTTAATCCCAAAAAAGTTTTAAAGAGATGTTTTTGAGGTTAGAATTTTACCAGGGTAAATAGAGGTTTTTTTTTTTACTCTCCCTTAGGAAAATTTGGGGTTTCAGCAAAAGAAATTATGTGCATATTATTTAAAATGATTTGAGGTTCAAATCTTACCAGGAAAACTAAGGCATTTTTTATCACTCCCCCCCCCCATGCAAAGTGGTTTCAGCTAAAGAATTATGTAATTTTTATATTAAAAGATGTTTGGGTTCGAATCTTACAGATAAACTAAAAAGGGATTTTTTCCCTCCCTCCGTGCAAATGCGGGTTCCTTCTGTAATTTTGGGTTTTCACCAAAGAAATTTTGTGACATATTTTATTAAAGAGATGATTTTGATTCGATCTTACCGGGAAAACTAGAGGCATTTTTTTTATCCTCTCCCCCATGCAAATGGGGGTTTAGTTTAAAGAAATTTAAAAATTTTTTATTTTAATCCCAAAAAGGTTAAAGATATGGTTGAATTTCAAAATCTTACAAGGTAAACCAGAGGCATTTTTTTAAATCCCCTCCGTGATTGGGGGTTCCCCTTCTGTGAATGGGGTTTCAGCAAAAGAAATTATGTGACATTTATATTAATACAAAAGTATTAAAGTTTAAGTTTAAATTTCGAAACTTACCAGGGTAATTTTAGAGGAATTTTTTCATCTCCCCTCCGAAAATGCTCCCTACTTCTGAAAATGGCAGTTTAGTAAAGACTTTTGAAACTTTTTATATTAATAACAAAAGTATTAAAAATTTTTAAAAAAAAAAGGGGATTTTAAACAATGATAGCTTTGATATATTTTTATATTTGAAATGGGGCCCGGGAAAGGGGGGGACGCCCCCCAAAACACCCCCACTGGGCCCCTGGGGGACCCCCCCAAACCCCGTGTACCCAAATCACCCCGGCCCCAGGGAGAGGGGTTTTAACCCCAGCTGTGGTGGGGAAAAAGGGGACGTGGAGGGGGCCTACTGGGGGCCATCTCGCCCCACAACCGGGAATTGGTGGCTCGGTAAGTAAGATGGGTGGAACTTTGCAAAATGGCATCCTTCCGTTCGTTGAGGAGCGATTAAACAATTGAGGGTTTTTTTTATACGGGTAGGAAATTGAAGTAAAACTTGTGCCCGGCAAGCGACGTGAGCATTAAGTGGCTTGAAACAAATTCTAATTTGTCCTCGGTTTGGACCCACGTTCGCCGAGATCCGTAGGTTACTTTTGGTAGCACTGACTAGTTGACCCTGTGTATGTTCATTAGGCGAACGACCACAAAACGCTAAGCAGTGATTGATAACGAAAGCCGCGTGTTGCAGAGTAAATTTTTTTTTTGAGTACAGCACATTGTACGTAAACTCTGTCATTTTAAAAGGACCCTCTCCGAGTGCCGTATTGTGAAAACTTTTCCGCTAGACACAGTCTAAAAACAAGGGATCATTATGATTCAAAACGCGACCCCTTTCCCAACCCGTGTTTGGTTGCGAAAAAAGCTTATGTGACAAAAAAATAAAACCAGGATTTTGGGACATAAACCCCTTTTACAAATAAAAATGGGTCGTAATTTTCAAAAACCAAAGCAGAAGAACTTCCCGTGATGCCCCCTGTAAATCTTTTGAAAGGTGGGGGGCCCCATGAATGAAACAATTTCGCATACCTCTCCAATAAAAATCAGGTGTTTGGGAACGTAGAGGGAGACGGCCCTAATGGGGGGGCCTACCCCCTAAAAAATTCCTTTAAAGGCTTTTTTCCGCGACAAGCAAAACCATTTTGAGGTCTAACACCCTTTGACACCGCATTTAAGTGCTCGTACTTTTGCCGTGAGTGCCGTGGCCATTCAAAATAAAAATGCGCAAAAGTGTAAATCCCGTAAAAAAAGGGCAACGCAAAAGTGGTTTGTAGTGGAGGCCGATTGTGCTCGTAAAGACTGGGGGCGTTTTTCACAAATCAGACAAGTTTTGATAACCAAAACGTCCTGGTTTTTCAGAGGTCCGATCGGTCTTGATGTCAAAAGGTTCGGGGTATGGGGGCAATTTTCATTTGAAAGATAAATTTTCACATGGGTTTGTTATGAGATTTTTTGTAGGGTATGCAGACCCATCGTCCTTTTGTCTTTTTGTTTTTATGAAGCGGGCCCCCATAAACCCGGGCATTAAAAAGAGAAATTTTCATTTTTTGTTTCTATGTTTTTGAATGCAGACAAAAACTTCTTAAAGGGTGGGGCCGGCCGTATTTGCACAACCTAACCTCTGTGTCGTGCAATCGGTTGTAAATTTGCGTAATATAGATGAAAAAGACATCATTGCCCACTGTGGGGGGATAGGACTCGCATATTCAAGGGTGATACCACAATCCCCCTTTTTTTTTGATTTTAGAACAATTAAAGTTTAAAAATTAAAAGGTATCCCCCTCCCGGCCATAACGAAATTCCTTGAGGGGAAAATTTTTTTTAAAAAGTAGATGAGGGAAGGTTAAAATGGATCCAAACTTATAATAAACGATGGGAAAATCATGCCCATGCTTACGGTCCGCTCCATTTTATTGATTCGCTAAAATTTCTCCCGATGTCCTGCCCAAAATTGCCCAAAAATTTGGGCCCAAGGGACATTTCCCCCCTTTTTTCAATAAAAAAGAAAACGCGGGGATAGGGGCCCCCTCTCCCAAAACAGGACAAAGGCATGGCGGATGTCATTGGGGGAAAGGACTTTTGAGAATGGTAACGCCTTGGTCAAAGAAAATTATGCTTTTTTTTTAACCTCTTTTTGGAACTGTTTTGTGTGAAAGATTAGAGATCCTCGAAGGGCCCTGCCTAAAGTTTAGAGAGATGCTCATGGGAAAGAAAAGGTGGACCCTTTCAGGAGGCGTGTACGTAGCTGGAGGGCCATTTTGGGGTTTTACCCCCGAAGTCACTTAAGGAAAATACTAAGGGTATTACCCCTAACGGTGGCTATCGGTGCCCAGACTAAAGCGCACGTGCGTACAAGGGCTTTTCTGGACCCCATCAGCGTGGTGCCTATTCTTCATGGGGGTAACGGCCGTGGGGAAATTTGTGTTAGGGGTCGTAAAGACGGCGTTTTAAAGCGGAGATACCCCCACCATCCCCCATTTCTGGGGCTGTTTTTGGCAGGTCCCCCTCTCTGTTACCCAAGGGAAACCCCCCCCGTCAAAATAGTCCCCCGGGGAATGGAACCGTTATAAGGACCATGCTTTTTTGGGGAAAAGTATAAAAAATGCGTCTACAGGGTCGTAGAGTGGGGAAGTGTAGTTTAATGCATGAAACGCACAGACAAGACTTGCAGAAATTTTGTACTACGGCCGAGGGTATACAAGGGCCCTCACCCCTAGGAATGTTTCTTTGGCGGACGTAAAAAATTGTATAAACTTTTCCCACGAAGCGCCCTTTTTTTTTTGGGGAAGGATCAAGACTTGGATGTGGTTCGTTGTATCCAACGTTTGCGATCAAATAATACCCGTCGGCCACCCCAAAATTCATTGAACCAAAGGGGCCCGTCTATAGTCAAGTAGAAGGCATACCAAAAGTTACGTGACGCCCCGCGAGATTTATTCCTCCCCCTATTGCCCAGGGATGCACGAAAAACTAATGTTCTTTTGTGCAGGGAAATGGGGGGAGGGAAAAACCAAGGCCTTTTTGTCAGCAAAACGACAAAAAAGATCGGGTTGACAGGCGTCTGGATGATTGAGGGAATCCAGAAGCGTTGGAAAGGTAACCGTTTGAAGCAGTACCGAGTATGGATACAATTTATCTGTTTACACCGCAAACGTTCTGCAGCCTGTTTTACGGTACTTTGATTTTTTTTTAAAAATTAAAAAAAAGCCGGGGGGGCCAGAGTGGTGTACCTCACAAGAGGAAAAATTACTTACATTCAAAATATAAAATTATGAGAAAGGGAAGAGGAAAACTTGATTTGGTTTTTGTTTGTAAAAACCCGGGTCCCGACTCGGGCAAATTTTTTTTTTTTAAATTTCACTATGGGGAAAGTTTGGGAAAAGAACAATTCCCCACGTTGCGTTGTAAACGATATCAGGGTCCACAATCCCCTACGGACCCTACATCCCCGGGAAAAGCGTCATTGATTTAATTATGGTTATGTTCCTAAATTTACAAGGTGCGCGTGACGCGTTGCGCCAAAAACCAAACACGAGGGTGGCGGTGGGTGCTACACGACCTAGGGCAGGTTGCACCTATACAGCACCTTGAACAATTGGGGGACCGCTTTTTTAATCATGAACAATGGGTTTTTCCCCCAACCCCCCGGCGATTGGAGTCCCCCAACGAGACTTTTTAGGTGCCTCATAAAATTTCAGGATTGGGTCGGGAAGCTATATTAGCGCCTTTGTATTGGCATCCCAAAATTACGGTATGGGTTTTGTTTTGGGTTTGGCGACCTCCAAAAAAAAAAAACGGGTGAAGGGTTTCAGGGGATCAAAATAAACTATGGAACCGGAACGATGTTATTTTAAAATTTTTTGAAAGCGATGGTCACAGAACGGTGGTGGAAAAAACATACAGTACAGCACAAAATTGTAAGAAAAAAAGGTTTGCGCTGAAAATTTGAAACCTTTTTTAAAAATTGCCTTTGGGTTCAGGTCTTGTAAACGCGCCCCCACGAATAAAAGGTGATCTTTAGCGGGCTGATAAATCATATTTTTTTTTCACTTAGATTTTTCCACTGACATTCATTTTTCAAAGATTTGAATTTTTTTTATATTTGTCTACATGAAAACAAGCATATTTTTTATGTTTTTTTATGCCCCCGGGTTACATTTTTATTTTTTTTTATTTGCAGTGCGTTTTTTCCACCTCCCTTTTTTTTTTTAAAGTCTTTTTGTTTTTTAAATTATTTTAATTCTAGAAACTGTTTTTTATTTTTATTTAAATCTAATAACAATTGTATTTTTTTTTTCTTTTAGTAAAATATAAAAAAACTGATTGTATATATTTTTTTTTAAATCTTTAAAAATATATTATCATATTAGTCCCCGGGGCCTATTCCCCTTTTTGAAAATATTCACAGTATATTTTTCACTGTGGTAAATAAATTTGTAAAAACCATTATGTTTATAAAAAATAAATATATATATTGTAAGTATTCACGTATACTTTACACGATGTTTATACTTGTTTTGCTTGTAAATAAATTGTAAAAAAAGTTATGTTTGTGTTTTAAAGTCTACACCCACACCCCCTCCTCTCCTTAAAGACAAATTCATATAGCTTATAACTCAGTCCAAACGTAATAGACAAGTTTAACATCCATTTTAGCCATCTAAGCGACCCTTCCGGGTGTGGAAAATCACATTTTGTGCAACTTTTCCGTCCCTGGACCAAAAGTGTGACGTTAAATTTTATAAAAATCACATGGTATTATGTTTTTTTGGGAACCCTGTTTTAACAAGACGGGGCAAGTCCCGAATATTCTGTAAGGGGTTTTCAGAAAAAAAAATTTAAATGTAGGACTCTCCCCAGTGATTATCCTGGACGACCCGATGGGAAACCAACGAAGGGTCGGATGTTTCACCCAAAAGGGTGCCAAATCAAAAAAATTTCTTATGTACCTTTCACAAAATATATTCCATCAGGCAAGGGCCATAAAGACATTTCCCTAAAAAGACATTATATCGTGTTTATTTAAAAATCCCCGGGGTAAAGTCAGTTCAACATTTTTAAAGGTAAGTATTTTTTGAAAAACCCGTGTTTTACAAGAGGCTTTCACTGATGGGACAAGGGGACGCCCAGGGTAATATTTTTTAGATTTCAAACAAGGTACACCAAAAGGTTCTGATATAGAACCCACAAATGTTGGGGGCTGCGTGTACCCACCAACAAAAGCTATTAAAAACCCGACACTTTCCCCTCGCAGTCATTTCATAACCCTAGTCCCAAAGGCTAAACAAGCCCCCCTGCACGTGTGATGTATCGCATAAACCCCCAGTAAGTGTCGCTTTCAGAAAATGATACAATAAACTGATTGACTCTTTTTGCGGTGTGCCTACAACATTTTTAAAACCCGGGGGGGCCATTTAAAAATCGCGAAGACAAAATTACTGTTCACAAGCAGGTGTTCGCAAGCTGGTAAAAAAGAGGAGAGTGCATAAGAAGAAGAGACGACACTCGTTTAGAAAGGAGGGGCGTTTTTTTTCCTTTCTTTTGCCCTAATTAGTGGGGGGCTCGGTTCCTTATTCAACAAGTAAATAAGGAACACACAAAAAGATGATATTGGTGTCCCCCGGGAAAAAATTAACCCTTTCGAGCAAAACCACCAACAAATTTCTTCGGGAAAAAAATTAGTGGTTCCGAGTTTTGGGCAAGGGAAAAGGAAAAAACCCGCTTCAAAACTTGAC
Organism: Timema cristinae; assembly: GCA_039000515.1. Lineage (NCBI taxonomy): Eukaryota > Metazoa > Arthropoda > Insecta > Phasmatodea > Timematidae > Timema > Timema cristinae. The sequence continues at coordinate 23,839 of JBCFYV010001390.1, read as the reverse complement.
GCTGTTAAAAGGGCTTTGTACCAACAAGGCTACCGCTATCTACACTTTAGTCAACACCCCCCCAACTGAAACCGCCGCCACCCCCCCCTGAAGTTCGTACTTCCATCCCCCCTGTACTTAATATGTACACACGGCACGTAAAAAGCGAACTTTATAGAACAATTAAATCCCCGAGGCGGCATCTTTGGGACTCAAAAGGGGAAATGGTATTCAAGATGCCCCTCCTTAATCCAATATTGGATTTAGTCAATGACTGGTCAAACAAGAAGACCAGTGAATGGCAAGGGGGGCGAGAATTTCTCAGGTTTGCATAAAATAAAATTTCCCAAGAAAATTTTTTGAAACCCGAAAGTTTGGGGCCCAGAAACCCAAAGCCCGACCAAAACCACTTTCACCGGCCCTACCCCAAGAAGAAGAAATGAAAAGGGGGATGAAAAATGGCTGCCGTTCAGAGCTTAATGGACCCTTTAGCCGACATTATACGACCCTTCTCCCCTGCGGGGGTTTTCAGGTGCGGCGTCGCCAAAAACCCCTCCCAAAAAATATCGAAAAAAATACGGGAAAGGGTTCGTGGCAGGACGCTTATACCCTACACAAAAATGTGCTAAAAAAATTTCCCCGAAACAAGTATTGGGTCAAACTTGCGATCTCTGGGAAGCCGATCTCAACGACATGCGAAGTCCAGAAAATACAACGGGTGCAGTGTATTTTTTTTAAACCTCATCGACTGTTTTTCTGATGGCAGGGCAAGGACGTTCCCTCCAGGACGGGGAGCGTCGTGAGGGACGCCCTTTTGGGACATTAAGCCAAAACGGCCGTGAACCCCTTTAAATATACAACGGACAAAGGGGGCGAGTTCATGGGACGTCTAGTCGGAAATTTTTAAGCAAAAAGGATGCATTACTACACCATCATAATCCAGCGTAAGCAAGTCGTAGAACGGTTCAAAAGAAATTTTAAATACGCATGTGGGGCTATTTCCAAAATCACACGACGGATGGACGTCCTCCAAAAATTAGTGACGCTTACAACGGTGCCAAAAAATTTCCCGTACAAGATGGCACCCTCCGACGTTTCAGAAACTAATGTGCTTCATCGAGATAATCTGACGGCAAAATGCGTCCAAACCCGAAACCTAAATAAAAGTCGGGGACACGGGGGTATTTGCAAATCCAAAAGCTGTTTGAAAAAGGGGTACGAAAAACAATTGGGGCGAAGAATTTTAAAAGTCAGCGTGTCGTGTTGCGCAACCGTTTCTAAGACTCACTGATCTTGACGGCGAAAAACTGAGGGGACGTTTTAGAGCCTGAAATTTAGGCGTAGTCTCCCTGAAACATTTTAAAGTTGATAAAATACTAGGTCAAGGGTAAAGGCGCCAAAACAAAGTGTACGTGCAGTGGGGAAAGGTTTCCCCGCCAAGTTTATTCTTGGATTCTGCCAGTACGTCAGCACCCTACCCCAAGGACGTTTTACCTCATTTGCCAAGCGACGCTATATGGGTATTTCCCCAAAAATACCTCACGAATTTCGCCCCCGCAACTTCTTACATTCTTTCACTCGAGGGCGGGGGGAAATCGCTTGGTGAATTTTAAAAATTTCCCTTTTACTTTCCACCACCCTACCCGAATGTCAAAAAATTGTATGGACAACAGGGGGGACGGTAAATTTGGGGGGGAAAAAAATTCAGGAATATATCCCCCCTGGGAAAATACAGCACTATCCATGAATGATCAAAGCTTAAAACTGGAGCGTTTTAAGGGAATTCGGATTTTTTTTTCAAGAAAACAAGCCCAAAAAAAGTGGGGGTTATCCTCACCAGATATAACTGCTGAGTCTATCACCCAACTAAGTCTAAAAGCTCGGCTTTGATCCTCGATAAATTTATCAAAATAAAAAAAAGTCACCCAGGTGCCCCAAATTTTTTCTAGGCTGCCTCGAATGTACATCTAATGGATATGTTGAACCCAGCGTGGGTGACATTGTGGCCGCTGTTACGTTTCGTTAGTTCAACAATGTAAATTATCTTAGGCATAAATAAGAAGTTTCTATGACCGTTCACTACATGCCATGCTTAGAAGGGGGAAAAATTTAAATTTTTGGGAAACAATTTAAAAACGCACGGTGAACCTGTACCCTTCGAGTTTGGAAAAAATGGCGTGAAATTTATTTTTTACGCTCTAAAATAACTTCCCTACCAAGATACTCGCAAAAAGGTGGAACGGAATTCTTTGTCTCACGGGGTTCCCTATAAGGGGGACTAGGGAGTTTTTTTTTTAGGGCCCTTTTTAAAACTGTAAGTTGCTGAAAGCGGCTAAAGCCCTTGGAAAAAAGGCGCTTCAATGGGGTTTGCGTGCCCCAACGTTGCCCAAACAAAACCCCTCCTTTTTAAAGAAACCCGGAAACGTGTCGGCGGGTGGAAAAATTTTAAAGCGGAAAGAAGATCAACACGTGATTAAACCGGGTCGGCTATAAAAATCGCGTAGAAGTAACAAGCTTTTTCTGTCGTTGCCCAAAAAGTAAAAAAAGTCAAAAAAGGGGCAAAATATTTTCTTTGCTTTTTACCCCATCGCAGTGTGCCAAGAGAAGATCTTTTTTTGGAAATAAAGTCTTAAAGGGGAAGGCCCCCAAAATGTTTTTCCCTGATGTTACCCCTCGAAATTTAGTTTAAGGAAGGGGGGTTCTAAATGATTTTAGATTTCTTATTCGGGGGGCCTTGAAAGCGTGGCGTTTGAGGTTGGCCCCCTTCCCTGTTTTTTGTTTCACCGGTGGATGGTTTTTTAAAAAAAATGGGCTCCCAAAGAAAAGTTTATAGGGTACTTGGGGTGTAAATTTTTAAAAGTGGAAAAAAGGAAAAAATTTTTGGGGTTTTGGGTTGGAAGAATTTTGAGGGGTAACGCGAAAAAAGGGTTTGAGCCCCCGGTTTCCCCGGGTTGTGGTGGTCTTTTGGGGGTTTCGGGGTTTTAAAATTTTCTTTTGAAGGGAAAAAAGAGTCAATTTTCCGTTGTACGGGCTGTTTGGGGTTGTTTCCCTTTTTTTCTTTGAAGGGGGTTTAGGGGTGTTTTTAAAAAGGGCCCTTCTTATGTTGGAAACCCGTTATGTTTGGGGTTCCCCTAGTGTTGGTTCCTTTAGGGCGTGGGAAATTTGAAAAGGGATTCTCGGAATTTTACCCAACGATGCATCGTGGGATTTTAAACAAAATGCTTCCGGAGACGCCAAAGCCCGTTAAATTTTTAAACCCTTTGCTGAAATTCTCGTTTTTTCCTGGACGGGGCGTAACTTAAATTACAAAAGGTTTTTTAAATCCTATTTTGTTTAAAGGGTTTTTGCGGTTCCTTTGAAAGAAGGTTGTGTGGGGGGGTTAAGGTTTATTTGGTTTTTTTTAATTTGTGGCCCCCAATGAATATTGGAAATTTTTTTTGGGGGGTTGGCTCGTCTTCACCTGGTTGGTAAGTTTATGGGACGGAGTTTTGAAAGTTTGTGAAAGGGAAAATTTTTGCCGTTTGGAATTTTTTGTTTCCCCCCTTTTTTATTTAAGTATGGTATTTTAGTTTATTTATTGGGTTTTGGGACTGGGGGGGTTTTATCTGAATGGACATTTTTTTGGGGTGAAAACCCCCAGCTATGGTTTTGATGGGGGTTTTTGTAAAATTTGGTTTAAGGATAGGGGGTGTGGGTTCCTGTTGAATTATTGTGCCCGCGTGATTGTTTGTGGGTATAAAGAAAAAAGTTTTGTTCCCCTACCCCTTTTTGTGATTGTCGACAAAAGGTTGTTGTCACTGAAAACCTTAAATTTTTGGGGACCTTTTTTTTGAAATGTTCTGTATGGAATTTTGTTGGGGCCCTTTGTCGGGGTTTGGTGGTGTTAAGGGCAGCCCCAAAAAAAGGTTTTGTGAAAAAAATTGGGGTTCCGTTTTGTTGGGTGGGTGTTTTTTGCTGTAAAAACCCCCGGTGGACCTGGTCTTTTCAAAAGTTAAACCCCAAAGTGGGGGGGTTGGGGGGGATTTTTAGGGGGTGGGGGTTTTGGTTTATGGGGGGGTTTCCCCCCCATAAAATAATTGGTTTTTTCCAAAAATTTTGCAATTGGTTTTGATATGAGTTTGGGGCCTTTTATTTGTTTTTTTTGGAGCTCCCCTTAAAAAAATTTCCCTTTTTTTGCCCCCCCTTGGGGTTGGGGGTAGTATTTAAGTTGTTTTTGTGGGGGGCATGGTTAGGGGTGTGGGGGTTGGTATAAAAGCGGTTTCCCCCGTGTGTTGCCCCAAAATTTAAAAAATGGGGGAAGGTTTGGCCCCCAAAGCAAAGGTTTGAAGCCGGGGGTACCCAGCTTTTTAAATTGTTCCCGGGGGGGATAGGGGGTCGGGGAGTATGTTGGTTTTTGGGTGAACAATTTCGTTGTCCGTGAAAAAAGGTAGGGAATGGCCCGGTTTTGTCCGTGGGGAAGGGAATGGGGGCTCGTATTTTTATAAAGTTTTTGAAAAAAATTTTGAAGATTTGATTTCAATTCTCTCGGGCCATGTGGGTGCCCTGGTGTCATCGGAGAAAAAAATTTCGGATAAAAGGGTGGTTTGAAAGGGGAGTCTTTGTTGGTTTTGGGATTGGGGTCGGCGTGTGGGGAATTGGTTGGGGGTTTTTTCTGTTTATCGTCGTTTTTTGTGGATGTATGCGAAGTAACAAAAAAAATTTCTCATTTAAAATTACTAAAAATAAAATATCTTTAAAATTTATATAAATAATTTCTTTACTATTAATTTAAATTTAAAAAAAAAAAAATTTTCCCAAGCCTATTTCCCCCCCACCAAATCATAGAGCCAACGATTAAGGTGGGAGATATTACAGTTTTTTTCAAGATTGTAGGGCATGCCCCCCTTCAGAGGCGGTAGAGCGGCGTGCGCATATAAAAGCTGCGTCCAAAAAACGTTTGCCCATAACCACAAAACATCATGGAGGTAAAGACGTTTCCCCCGCAAAGCAAACCCGATGAACCGTCGCCATCACCACTTTTTTCAACCATTGCCCCCGCTGGATAGGGGGTTTGACGCCAAGCGAGTCATCTTTGGGCTGAGGTAAGAACAATTTTACCCCCATGCCCACTAGAAAAATGCTTGGGAAACTGCGCCGTGTTTAATCGTACAAATGGCAAAAAATGGGCAGCTCAAGTATGTCATATCAAAGTTTTTCAGCAACACACACCCCCTCAAAAATTAATCGTAATCATGAAATTCTTGAAACATGGCGGGACACATGGTCTCTTTCTGCGAGAAAACATAGCAGGACCAAATGGGGGGCCTTTGCACCTAGTGGGCACGTCTTTGTGGGGTGTGGGACCTCATCGACGTCGCCGCACCGAAGGGACTTGTGGTTGACACCCGTCCCCCATATTGAAAAGATTGAGTTAGCTTGTCGGGGGTTTTGCGACCCCCTAAAAAACCGCGGATTCTCATCTGAACACCTCGGTAGAAACCACAAAAAAAACCTGGTTTTATCATTTTATTATACAGTAATTTTTCGGTTTGGACTTTTACATGTTAAATTGTGAACTAAAAACAATTTTACTAACTCATTTTAAAAGAACTTGGGAAAAACATATAAAAACGAATATAGAACTTTCCCTGTAAAAAGTATAATTGTTTTTTAATAAATTTATGTAATTTAAAAATAACTGTGTTTTTTTTTACTTTTTGTCCCCTTACGGCCCCATTTGCCTTGTTGTCCCCAAAACTGGTCCCTTTTTTTCGTGGGCTGATCTTTTTGTTTTGACCCCCCGCCATACTGCCGCCTGTTCAGCCCTGAGTAATTTCGGCCCATTACTTATGAATTTTTATATACGGAAACAAAAAATTTCTTTGTTGTTTAAAAGATTATGGGGGGTGGGAACGTTATGGCAGTTGGAGATAGTGGATTATATTCACTCGGGGGGGAGGGTTTTTTTATACCCCCCTCCCCCCAATAAATCTGTAACAATTCTACCCCTATCCTCTGGCCGTGAGGTAACCATCCGTTCATTGTGAAATACGTCCAAAAAAACTTTTTTGTGCTTTTTACCGGTATAGGACCCCTAACTGCGGATTCCTGGCCCCTGATTGTGCATATGTCAGCTAGAATTGCGAATAACCGCAATGATTACTCATAGGAAAAAACCCAGTTGCAAGGTCAGTTTTTTCTTGCCCTACTTTCTGCCACCCAACCGGCCAGGGTCAAGACCCTATATCTTTTCTTGTCTAAATCGTCTTGTGGGGCCCGACATACTGGCGCCATGGTTGCGACTAAACGCGATGATTACGAAATGGAAAAAACAAAAGGGTTGTCGGGTCATGATCTATTCCTTTTCCCAAATTTGGACCTGCCATATTGGCGAGGAGGGGGGAATGAAAGCAGGGGAAACATTTACCCACTCTCCCACAAACGCGTCAGGAGGGGTTCGGCAGAAAACTTGGCCGGAGGAACCCCCTCGCAGCCAGGGGCGAGGTTCGGCGGACAGACCCCTTGTGGAGGAACCAATTTTCTTTTTTCCCAACGACAACCATAGCGCGAAGTTCGTGCCGGGGGCCTCATGCCCCCAAAATAAAACTACAGCACCCAAAAACTCCAACACCCAATCCTACCATGGAGCGCAGCTGCGGGTGGTTATTACTCAAAATAACTACAGCCCCTAAACATTAAAAAAAACACCTCTATCCACCCAAATTAAATCTCCAACGCCCTCACCCTCCCAAAAATTTTAAACAATAATAAATTAAAGAAAAAAATTTTTAACAACATTAATAATCAAAAAACCAGCAGCCCCGGGGTTTTGTAGGCTGTGGGGGGGGGGGAAAAAAGTAGGTCAGGGGGGGGGAAGGAGGTTTTATAGCGGGCTCGGCCCGAATCGCGCCAATTCTTTTAGCTCGGACCCAAAATTGCGCAAGAGCTTAAAAAGTGCCCCCCGACGGCCCCAAATTGCCCCAAATCCCCCCCTTCCAAAAAGGGCCCCCGAATGCCCCAAACCCTTAAAACAAAAATAATTCAATGCTCTGTCTGGGTAAAAAGGGGAACAAGTCAAAAAAAAAACCAAAAAATATTTTTTAAAAAGTGAATTTTTCCTTTTTAGAACATTGTAAATTTAATAGCTATATGTATGAAAATAAAGTACAAACAAATAATAAAACAAGCTACAAAGGATTTTGGAAAGGGACACAACCCCCCCCCACAGCTAAACTGTCTATTTTTCCTTTTTTCCCAAACCCCTTCCCCTTCACCTTGCCCAAGACGGTATTAATCCAATTTGTAAATTTTGGGGGGAAGCCAGGCCCCCCCGGGGTTTTGGGTTTTCCCGTTAAACTGTGGTCCTTCATTCATCCCAAAATCACCTACCATTACCATTAGCGTAAGTGGTTAAACCAAATGGGTGAAAGGGACGTGGTGCTAATATAATAATAATAAAAAAAATAATAATAATAAAATTTCTAATTTCCAAAACGTTTAATTTTTTTTTCAATGAATGTTTGGTTTCAACTTAATTATTATCGTTTTTTTACGTTAGAAAAACGCAGTTCAAAAAAATTTTCAAGAGTGAAAAAAAAATAATAAAGTCCCCAAACTATATTCATTATTTATGTAAAGTTGTAAGATAAAATTTGTTTTGTCACCAGCTTGGGGCTAATGAAATCGACACCCTACTATCCTGGTTTTGGAAAAAAGTCGAACGATGCACTCGTGAATCGCTTGCTCGAAATAAATCAAAAAGTTAAGGTTAAGGTGAAGTTGTCTTTTCTCGCACTCCTCCTTGGGATTCTTTGCGTAATGTAGCTCTGTTTTTTCTTGTTTTTAAGTAGGCAAAAACTGAGGTAGTATGCCCCCTTCAAAATACCCATGTCAGTAAAAAGCTGAAAAAAAATTTTTTCGGGGTATTAAAGGTTCCATCCATTAACACCTTTTCTTCTGCACAAATACTCAAGATTCGAGGCAAAAGAAACTGTCCGACCCCTTTCTTTTTTCTTTTCAACAAAATGTTTTCGTCTTGAATATTTTTTTTCAATTAAATCTATGGCAAATTGAATTTTTGGGGAAGTTTTAGGCAACTTTGGCAGTGTTTTTAGTTTAGGTGTTAATGTTTTCCTGATCATTTAAGTCCTTGGGGGTCTAAGTTTTTTAGTTTTTTTTCTGTTTTGCCCCTCTGTGTGGTTTAACTTGAAGGCCTTACTTAAATTTTAAAATTTTTTCCTCAATTTCGGTTTAAAAATGGATCTTCGTTAAAACTCTTAATCTAGTAGTGGTTGGGGTTGTGTTCGTTTTCTGTCCGCGAGAAAATGTTTCCACCATCAAGAAAAATTTTTTAGCCCCAGTTTTTTTAGTGCTTCCCCTCTTTTCCCCCCAACTTTAATTGTTTCACGTTCGAAAGTATATTATAATAGACAATCAGAACTTTCCCTTTTTCATTTAAAAACCCTTTTCCCATACAATAATTTCGAAATTTATCCGTTCAAAAAAAAAACCCAAAAAGAATAATTAAAAATACACCGGGCAGTCAGTTGTCGAGAAAATTAAAAAGTTTTGGAAAACGGTTCCCAATAACTGTTACAAGTCTTTTTGGGGGGCATTTAGAAGTTTTTACATTCCTTTACTGGGGAGGAAAGAAAAAAGGGCGGAGTTGTTTGGATGTCTTTTTTTGTATCACCCCCCCCACCTCCCTCCCCGACTCCCTGAATTGATTTTGCGCAATTGGGTCGGGTTAGAAAAACCTTTTTTTAACCCCTTAAAATGGCGCATTGGGTCGCCCCTTTAAGCACCCAAATAAGGGGGAGCCAGGTGAGGGGGTCACGTGACCTGTCTCGGCAATCACAGGTGTGTGACGAGTGTGTTAAAGGGCGTCTAGCTACTCAAATAGCAGTGTGGGCCAAAACGTCAGTCACTTTAAAAAATGCACCCAAAATCTCTTCGTTTCTTGATTAAAAAAACTAAAGAAAATTTAACCGGGGCTAAACTTTCAAAGGGCCTTTTTGTTTTAATTTAATGTCACGTGAAATCTTAATTTTTTAAATTTGTTTTTTAAATTTTTACACAAAAAGGTGGCAATTGTGCTTTTTTTTTTCGCAGTTTTTGAAAATTTCCGGGAAACCCTTTTTGGGATCACTCCCTTTAAGATGGTGGGGTGAAGAATTTTTAGGGTATGAAAGTACCGTGAGGTTAAATTTGGGTTTTTTTTTTTAAAAATTTTTTTAACCTTAAAAAAAAATTTTGATTAAATGTCCTTTGTTTAAAAAATCATAGTCCCCTTTTTGATCAAAAGATTTGGGGCGAAGGTGATTAGTTTTTTTTTATGCTAAGGATAAAAGAAGTTGGTTTAAAACAAATATAAGTAAATACTATTTATGCTTTAATTTTATTTAGCCCTAAGTTAAAAAGGGATGCATAAAAATTGATAGGATTGAATGAAATTTTGGAAATTTTGATCAAAATTTAAAAAAATTTATTGTGTTTTACTTTTCCCTTTAAACTTAATGTTTAGAAAGACCATAAAAAAGCGATTGGGTTTTAATTAAATTTAAGGTTGTGCCCACCCATTAATGCCGGTTCTAAACAAAAAAAAAAAGTTTTTAAAAAATAATTAAAAATTCAAAAATTTGTTGTTTTTTTTTTTTTTTTAAATTGGGATTTTTAAAATTTTTAAGGGAAATTTTTTAAACCCTGCTAAAAATAGTTATTGAAATATTTTTACTAATATGTTTCCTTTCAATGCATTTAAAAAGGGGGAAAAAAAAATTTTTAAATTTTTTTATTTATTTTTTTTACAATTAAACTAGAGTGTTTGTTTTAACAATTATTTAAAATAAATTTTTTTTCTTTTTAAACAATTTTTTTATTTGGGTCAGCTTTAAAAATCACGACGATATTTAGTCTAACGACTTGCAAATCGAATCTAGTCAAAATACATGGGTTTTTAAAAACAATTTTTTCCTCTGCAACTAGTTGTCTTAATGATAAAAGGTGCCCTTTTATGTCATTTTCCCCTTTCAATAGTATCGTTTTTGCAAAGGTTGGCTAACCTGCTTTCGGAATTCGGGGGCCGTGGAGGGGTGAAGCTAATCTCTGTGACCTTTTTGAGTCAAAAAAACATTTTACCATGTGCATTAGGCAAGAAAGGGGCCAATGTCCATTATGAAAATTTGTGTAATTAAATATAAACATCTTTAAAATATTCATAACTATAATATCACAAAGAATTCCTCTGTGTAAATAATTAAGTTGGCCCCATTACTTAAAAGAAGTATTCCTAGGATACATTATTTTTAAAGAAAAAAACCCATGCTTCTCCTACACAAAGTTTTCTTAGCCCTTATTTAAAAGGGAAGTTTTAAAAAATGTTAAATTTTTCACCTCTTATCTTACATTTTTTTGGGGTTTTTCTTCTTGAACTTCACATTTTAAAAATAAGTGTTAATATTCAAGATATGAAAATACTGTACATTGAATTTTTTTTCCTTTATAATAAAAAAAAAATAAAATTCCGCTCATATAACATGTTTTTTTAAAAAAAAAATTTGGGGCTAAAAAGTAAATTTTGGGGGAAAGTTTTCATTTTAATTTTATAAAGTTTTTTTTTTACGGTCTAAATTTGATCTCATTGGACTTTGGAATAATTTTAATAAAAAGGGAATATTCAAAGAAAATTTAAAACTATGTACATTGAATTTTTTAATCCAATCAAAATAAATAAAAAATAAAAAATTCCTGCTATATCTGAGCTGTTTAAAATTTCCCCACTCGTGTCATCATGCATTTAGCAATTTTTCCCAACGCAGGGAGGAGTTTAAAAAAAAAATTTTAAAATTTAAAAACCCTTTTAAAAATTAAATTTAACTTTTGTTTTCCCCCATCCCTAAAGTAAGTAAGTAAGAAAGTTTAAAAAACCCCCTTGTTTATAGTGGTCTTTTTTCGGGGTTCATTTTCCTAAAGCCCGGGGGTTTGTTCCCCAGTCCCCCCTTTTTGTCTTTAAAACAGTGGGTCTGAAAAGGGAAACCCCAAAAACAACCTGTGAGGAAAAAAAGGAGATAATTGAATGAAAAAGAGCGCTTCAGTCTAGAAAACTGAATGAAGTTGGAGGGGCCCTTTTTGCTAACCCCAGGGCCCCTCAGCTTAAAAAATGTTGGCCTATTTTCCCCAAAATTACGGCAGCCCTCGATTGGATAGCCTGCTTGGGTGCCCCAGGGGAGTTTTACTTTTAAAAATTCCCCCAAAAAAAAAAAAATTTTTCCCAAAAAAAAATTTTTTTTTGGGAAAAAAGTGAAACCCCCCCTTGGGTTTTTTAAAAAATTAAAACCGTTTAAAAAAACGGGAAAACCCACTTCATGGTAAGGGGTTTCAAAAGGGGTATTGTTTTTTAAATTTTGGCCCCCTTTTGAAAAACGGAGCATTTGGGGTAAAACCCCCGGTCGAGTCTATTGGGGATTTTTTCCCAAAATTTTTTTTCCCCCCTCTTCCAAAAAAAAATGCTGGTGATAACCCCCAAATGTTTTTTCCCTCATTTACCCCCAAAAAGATTATCATATAGGGAAAAAATAAAGGGGAGTAGGGACGGGGGGAATATCAAAATAAAAAAAAATTTTTTTTAGCCCAAAATTGTTTAGTCTTCGAAAAAAAACTTTTTTTTTAAAATATTTTTTTGCCCCCTTTAGCCTTTTTTTTTTAAAAAAATTAAACCAAAAAACCCCAGGGGCCCAAATTTAGAAATTTAAAATTTTTTTGTTTTTTTTTTTTTTCCCCGCTTTTTAAATAAACTAAAATTAAAAAGGTTACAAAAAAAAGAAGGGTAAAACCTTTTATAGGTTTTTTTTAAAAATTGGGTGAAAAAATTTTAAAAAAAAAGTTTCTCAATTTTCCTTTAAAAAAAAATTTTTTTTTTTCTAAAAATAATTTAAAATTTTTTTTATCAAAAACCTCCCCTTTTATTTAAAAAAAATTTTAAAAAATTTTTGGTACAAGCTTTAAACCCCGGGTCCCCTTTTTTTTATATCAATTTTTTCCCCCAAAAGGGGAAAGGGAAAAAAAATTTTCTTTGGGTCAAAAGGTAAAAATTTTTGTAAAAATTTTGGGGCAAAAAAAAAATTAAAAAGGGGGGACAAAAGCATTAATTTTGGGAGCCCACTTTTTTATCAAATTTCTAAAAGGGTAAGGGAAAAAAAATTTGGGCAAAAAAAAAAATTTTAAAAAAATTTTAAAAAAAATTTGGGGTACAAAAAATTAACCCCGGGAGTAACCCCTTTGTTATGCTAATTACCCCCAAAACGGGTCGGGTACAATATTTTTTTCTTTCTGGTACAAAAGGGACAAAACAAAGTCCAAAATTTTGGGCATAAAAAAAGTTAAAAATTTAAAAAATTTAGTAAAAAAAGCTTTAAACCCTTTTGGAGTCCCACTTTGATATGCAAATTTTCTAAAAATGGGTACGGATACAAAACTTTGGCATCAAAAAAAGTTCAAAATTCAAAAGTGGTACACTGCATTAACCTAAAGTCACCACTTTGATATGCTAATTACTCAAAATGGGAACGGGTACAAAATGGTACCAAAACTAGTACAAAACTTAGGTATAAAAAAAATTTAAAAGTGGTACAACAGCATTAACCGGGGGAGTCACCACGTTGATATGCTAATTACTCAAAATGGTACAAAACTAGTACAAAACTTTGGCATGAAAATAATTCAAAAGTGGTACAACAGCATTAAACTGGAGTCACCACTTTGATAGGGCTAATTACTCAAAAATTGGGTACGGGTACACAACTTATTTGTGTTACAAAAAACGGTAAAAAAACTAGTACAAAACTTTGGCATCAAAAAATCAAAAGTGGTACAACAGCATTAAACCAGGAGTCACCACTTTGATATTGCTAATTACTGAAATTGAGTACGGGTACAAAACTTATTTGTTTTAAACAAAACGGTACAAAAACTATTACAAAACTTTGGCATCAAAAAAGTTCAAAATCAAAAGGGGTACAACCGCATTTACCTGGAGTACGTGGAGTACTCACTTTGATATTGCTAATTACTCAAAACGGGTACGGTTACAATACTTTTTCTTTCTGTACAAAACGGTACAAAACTATTTACAAAACTTTGGCATCAAAAAAAGTTCAAAATTTAAAAAGTAGTAAAACAGCATTAACCTTGAGTCACCCACTTTGATATGCTAATTACTCAAAATGGGTACGGATACAAAACTTTGGCATCAAAAAAAAAGTTCAAAATTTCAAAAGTGGTAACAACTGCATTAACCTAGAGTCACCACTTTGATATGCAAAATCACTCAAAACGGGTAGGGGGTACAAAATGGTACAAAACTAGTACTAAACTTTGGCATCAAAAGGTTCTAAATTCAAAAGTGGTACTACAGGTAAATGGACGTCTAGCTGACTGGAATGAATAAGCTAATTTTTCTGCTCGAGAGTGTGATTTATTGTATCTTGACTTTTATGTCTCCCCACGTTTAGTCAAACTTGGTCGCCTACCACTTTACGGTCCGGCACTACACTTCTTATCTCTCTCAATTCTTGGAAAAAAGTTTGCTTGCTGCCTTTACGATTACCGGCGTGGTCGCCGTCTCCTAATTGTTTAAACAAACCAGTAGTTCTGCCAACCTGATGGCTGGAAATCCACCAGTTTTTTATAACGTTAGGCAACGCCATCTTATTTTAAAAAAGCTGAAAGCTCAACACGGGCCCCCAGGGAGGGGTAGGCAGGGGGTTTAATCGGACAAGAACGAGTGATATCCCATAGCCCGCCTCCAGCTGTATTATCACAGACACACAAGTAATATGCAGTTTCCTTGCGAGATTCGAGATTTCTGTTTGAACGATCATTCACAAGTTGTCTCTTAAAATAATTGGACTCATATTGTAGTGATATTGATATTTATACCCCCTATCAGGGGTTTTTCATTATTAAAACATGTAGTAATTTTTAGATTTGTGTTTTATTTTTTTATTCTGTGAACTGTAAAAAAAACTATGTATAATAAAATTATTAAAATAATAAACAATGGTTCTTCCATCACAACCTGGAAAACGTCAAGCTTTGAAACCGAGAATGAGCATAATGTATTTAGGCAGATAGGCTTTATGTTTATTTTATATGTTAGGGGGTTTCCAGAATCAGTAACACAGAATATACAATCTAGTAAAAAAATAAATGGCTGTAAGGGGATTTGCCAAGGTTTTTGGGGCACATTGCATATCAAGAATAATGAAATAAATACTTAACATTTGATAGCACTTTTTTACAGCCATTGTATAAGTAATTTTTTTCATAAAAAAATAGCAATTTAGGCAGTTTATAGTGTTTTAATTTATAAGGGTTATTTGAACAAGTTAGTCATTAATAAATGCAGAAAAAGGCATTTTTTTTATATAACTTTAATTTGGCTAAACTTATTACTCTGAATAAATTAATTGCATATGGAAAAAATAGTTTCACAATCTTCAATTTAGTGAAAACTGCAAATTATTATCTTCAATTAAATTATCTATGTTTTTATATGTATTTATTTTTAATTAGAGGTAAGATATTTATTGCTGTTCAGTCGATTAGGTCTTTGGGTTCATATGGGGATTACCTGCATGATAAATTTTATTGATTAATTTCATTTTAAAATTAAAATTAAACTATTGTGATTATCTACATTTTAAATCATCTGGATGGTTTTCCCCCAAAAATTAGTTAGGGCCTAGACTAAGGTTAAAATAAATGTGTGCATAGACAGTGATTAACAAAGCATTAAATATAAAGGGCCGTTCACGATAGGTTTTTAAACCTGTTATGGCATTCCGAAAAATCATATGTTTAGGTTTTGGGTTGCCAAAAACTTGTAAAAGATCACAGTTTTGTTATAAATGTAAATATCTTTATTACCTGTTATGTGTTACATTTAAAATAACGTAAACTTAAGTTTTCTCATACTATTTTAATTTTTTTAAATAATTTCTTTTTATCCAACACGAAACAATATTTTAAACATAATTAAACATACTTATTCTTCGTTTAGGAACGTTGTTGACTTGTTGTAACAGTGGCGCTCGTGACCAAAAAAAAAAGGTGGTGCACAATTCAAATATTCTAAAATATGATTTATATACTCTTTTAATATAGCATACCTATCTATAAATTTACATATCGTTTTACTTAGGCAATATTTCACAGCAGTAGGGAGGTGTGTGTAGCTTCGAAAAAATATAGGATTCGACTTTTAAAAGAAAAATCCATATTATACAATACGAAGTTTTGTGGTAAAAATATTGACAAACTAAAAATAAAAAACCAAATTTTTAGGAAATTACTGACATTCTGAGCTGTTATTTACAGCACATTACAAACCCAACTTTAATTTTTGGAAAAAAAAAAAAAAATTGAACACACCTACATTAGCACAATCTTTTACTTTGCTGGCGCAATCATAAATAAATTAAACACCTTAGAATAAATTACTCACATAATAAATGAAGACATTATTTACAAAACACCCAACAATTTAAATCTTAAAACGCCTCAAGCTACTTTAAATAAAAACTCCATTCTTCTTTCTTTAGATTTTGCTAATTTCTCAATGACTCTTAAGATTAAAGTCTGAAATGTTCATAATAAAGTTTCTCTCGACAGACAGCATGGCAAGAGCTGACAAGCTTTCCTGGTGCATGCTATTTCTTAAAAATGTTTTGACACGTTTTAGTGTAGAAAAACATCTTTCTGCTTCGGGCCGTTGTCATAGGGATTGTTATAATAATATTTAAAAGTTTTAGGCATTCTTCAAAAATTTCACTTAAATTGTTTTCATTTATAAATGAGAACAGAGTCAAAGCGGGAGTCATATTTCGAAATTCATCCCTGACATAAATGATACTTAGCTCTGTGCGTAGTTTTTTTGCATCTAAAAATGGGTACGAATTTGTTGTGAGTTCTAAATAGTTATCAGGAAACAACTTACAATAATCAGAAAACTTTTCTGGCTAAAACAAATTTACAGCAACAAGATGACCAGTAAAAGAATGAATCTGTCTTTTGCTTGACAGATGATAAATGTCACAAACCTCTTTAGCCTCTCTATTACGAGTGTGGCTCTCATTTCGTCTCCGATTTATTTTATTTTCATCAAGATCATCAGTTATATTATTTTCATTTCTTATTTTGGAAATTTCCTCTATGAAACAATCTATTTTGTTTTTTTAACAAAACGCTGGATCAGTTTCCCTTTTTTGCAACTGTTTATACAATATATCTACATGAGGAATTATTTTATGAAAAAAAGTTAGCCAAAATATAAAAACATCATCCTCTAATGTTCTCTTCAGACCAGACGCTTGTTCAATTGTAGCTATATGTTTAATGTCATCTCTCGTTTCTATTGTGTCCATGCACTTGATAAGTTCTTCTCTGTATTCGCAAACTGTGTTTACTGTTTGAAAATGAAAGTTCCATCTTGTAGGTGCTGATCGTGGTAAACGTTTATCCACAACTTCATCTAAAATCGCTGTTTCTCTGAGGGGAATTAGAAAAAAATGTACAAAATCCTCCTAAACTGGCGAAAAAATATACGGGCATTACGATTAATTGAAGCTGCATTTGACATTAAATTTAGTTAATGTGCATGACAGTGAACATAAGCAGCGTTAGGATAGCTCTGCTTTATTTTAGCCTGAACACCATTGAGAGATCCACTCATAACTGAAGCACCATCATATGCTTGTGCTATTAACTTATGAGGCTCTTTCTCTACATTGTTGATCTATTTCCTCTTTGAGACAATTTGACAAAGATGCAGCGTCGTGAAATGGGGGATTTACATAGTTCCAAAATCTTTCCACTGGCTTTCCGTTTACTATATATCGGTAAATTATAACCATTTGAAAAGTATCTGAGACATCAGTTGTTTCTTCAGCTATAACAGCCAAATAACTGGCATTATTAATTCTTTTGAAATTTTCTTCATGACAAATGTCCAGCATGCATTGAAGTATTTCATTCTGAATTGAACTAGAGGTGCCTTTAAAAACTGTAGACTTTTCTAAATGCCCTTTCAAAGCATCATCCAACTCCGCACTGAAATTGACAAGTCCACGAAATAATTCCAGGGCTAGAAGATGAATCAGTTTCGTCATGACCTCTAAGGGCCAGTTCGAAAGCGCCACAGAATCGAATACAATTTAGGATAATATTAAAACATACCTGTTGTTAGTAACTTTTTTATTGTGAAGCTCGATAGCTCTTCTGTAGCCAGAATCTGTGATCGTATGTTGGTCTTGCCAAGTACAGCCAAATCTAAAGAATTGTTTTTTGTGTAACAATGATATTTCATGCTTTTTAATTCGCTCACTTAAAAATTTTTCAAATCAGTCATACCTAAATTCGTCCAAGATAAGTCACCACCAAAAAGTAAACACGGAAAGCAGAACAATGCATTTTTTTACATTACAACCACATAGCCATGGATGCTTTTTGTAAGTTTCTACGTTGAATTTTCTAGTAAACTCTCGATTTTTAGTTTTTGTTAGTTTTTCTAGAACAATATTTGGTGTCGGTCTACTAAGTTTTTTAATTTCTAATTTTTCTTCTTGAGTACACAAAGAAATTTTTTTCGTAAAATGTTTTGCACAGAATTCATTTCGATATTTAAAAAAAAAAACCACTAACTCGAACTCGTTCACAAATAACAACTATTTACATAAGCCAAGTTTTTTTTTATAATTAATGTTTTGCGCAAAATTCTTTTTGATATTTAAAAATAAGCACTGAATCTGTAAATTATTATGAACTAATTAACTACTATTTAAACAATCATTGTACTTAATTAATTGTGTACAGATTAAAAAAAGAGAAACCACACTTTAAAAAACATTATAACTGGTAGTAATGCTTTGGTTGATCAAAACAAATCGCCAAGTTCGCTATCAAGGTGCGCACCAGGCCATGTGTTAAAGGTCCACTTTAAAAACTAACTTGCAAGGTCAACAACCTCTCTACTTTCTCGATGCGCATGCTCAGATGGTTGCACGCCCCTGGAGTTTAGTAGAAGCACTAGGACAGCGCTAGCAGTCAGGAAAACAGGTGGAATAGTAAATAGAATGAAAAAACGCAAGAGCATAGCTAATTTTAAGAAATATATTCTTAAAAAAATCGATTCACTATGAAATGTTAATTGTTATTATTTAAATTAAATAATGTTAAATACTATTTTGTGGGAAATTATAAGTGGTGCACTTGCACCTGTGCACTTAAGGAGGAGTCGCCACTGATGTGTAATATAGTGCATACATTAATACCGTTTAATACAGTCATCGTATTTTCTTGGAAAAGAGAAAATTGTTTTCATTTTTTTTACATACAATAAAGGGTTTTATGATTATATTATTTTATTTTGAAATATTTAACTGAATAAAAGATTTTCATCCACTGCGTGTCTGCATAATGGTAAAAAAACTTGTTAACCTCCATGTTCAACCTTATGGTTTAAATTCGAGAGTCGCCATTTTGAAGCTATGTTCGTTAGAATTTTTTGTTAAACTAGTGTGAATATTTTTTTAAAGTGGAATAAAACTAAAAATAAATATATAAATAATATTGGCCTAAATTACTGTGATTAACTATCATATTAATATATTACCATCTGTTTTTATTACAGTCATCCAAAGTGATAGATGTCAGCTGTTGGCGTAGTGATATAGTAGGGATTACTTCTAGTAACATTTCGATATGTCATCCAGGTAAACTTAGGTAGCGAATGAATTATATATGCACTTAAGGTAATTAAGTAGCAAACACAAGAAGTCAAGTGGTTACAATTAAATTGATTATATTGTTCAAATATTTGATAATTTTAGGAATACGGCAACTTTCTACGGTTAAATAGAATTAATAAGTTCTAAGACATATACAACATTCATAAGAAGGCCAAGAATTGATCAAATAATAAATACTACGCCCCTACCACAAATCGAACCCGAAAACCCTTTGCACTGTAGACCATCCCGCTAGCGACTGAGCTAACGTGTCGGGCTATGATACTATAAATACATCATATTTATAGCCTGTATTTTCTTCCATTCTCTCCCACAGCTGTCAAACTGTTAATTGAGTGGCCTCTTGAAAATATGCTTGATAAGAAATATATTTTATATCGCCTTAAAACTGGTGTGAATGCAAGAATCTACGTTTAAGCTTGCAATTTTTCCGGCATTTTATATGGTTTAAATTTTTGAAAACTATTCTATTGGAATATTTAAAATTTCTCGGTTAATCCCACCTATAAGAGTATAATTAGGTAAAGTTAAACGTTGTAGCTACTATAGAAGTAGTCTATGATGATGATGTTCCAATTAGTGAGATATCCTGTTGGGCACCTAAAAATATAGGAAGGTATAGTGTTTATTATTTATGCATTTTTAGGCCCAAGTATGATGTTATAGTAGTAAGTGATGTTTGCATTTGCAAGTGTGTGAGCACTTTGAATTTACTTTAAATGAAAAACCGCCATTTACTATTGTAACGACCGTCTTTCTACCAATTTGTTTATTACTTCTTTGCAAATAAATAATGTACTAAAATAATTATTTCATTCACAAAGGAATGTATTTTATTACATATGAATCATAAAAAATATCATGTGTGTGTGTGTGAGAGAGAGAGCGCGATATTTATTTGAATTAATTTAATCAAAATAACTGAAGCATTCTTATCCAAATAAGATGTAACTTATATCTAATAGCTCTCCAATGTTTTTAGACCCTTTGAATTATTTAGTGATTAGGTTTTGAGGTTTGAGTTATTCTAGGGTGCAAGGAGAAGGAAACACAATTTTATAGTAAATGCACCATATTTACTTGGAGAGTGGATTGGAAAACTATAGGAAGAGAACACATGTGGAGAGCCACCAAAAATATAAATAAATTTATATATTTTTTATTTGGGTAGGTAAATTATTAATAATCCTACTTTTTTTTGTAAACTTGAGTTTATTGTTGCAAGTTCCTAGTAATTTTTTGAATACATATTTTGGGCATGATTCACCAACCGATTCATAAGTTGTAATATTTTATATATATATGTATATAAGTTGTAATATTATATATATATATAATTATATATATATATATATATATACATAATTATAGCTTATATAGGTGTTTAAACATATTTATCTTTATAATACGCTTTATCTCTATTGAAAAATCATTATTTGCCTGTTATTTATTTGAATAAATAATATACATTTTGAAATGATTATTTAGGCCTTAATATTTTTTCTATCACAGAGAAGACATGTGTGATACGGAGTACATGTCCGGTGTGGTAGAGCTCCCGCCTTACTCAAATGATAACATTAATTAGACATAAGTATTCTGATGTTGAATGTACCGATTCAGAATTCCAAAGCCTGAAGAAGATGATAGTTGTGAGATTAGTTCAATTGAAAATGAATAATTTCGAGTTGTATAGGAAAGAGACATGACATACCTAGATTATTGATGAGAAAGATACCTCTGTCAAAAATAATATAACGGGAATCGGGAGCAGGCAAAGTGATAGACAACAAAGTGGTCGACACGAGAGGACAAAGTGGTAGCCCAGCAAACTGCTAGACACGAAGAAACGACACGGACCAAGTGATCGACACGAGCTGGACCATGTGATAGACAACCAAACCGGTAGACAAAATGAAAACAATTATTTGGAAGGCTGGGTGGGTCAAGTGGTCGACACGAACTTGGACCAACTGCTAGACAAGCTCAAGTATAGGAGTACAAAGTGATAGACAACCAAGCGGTCGACACGAAACGACCAACTGCTCGACAAACTTTGATATCATCCAGTTAAGAGTGGGCTAAGTGACAAAAAACAGTTAATTCAATACACGCTTGTCCTTGATTTCAAGTTATTTTCACCTACATTCATTACTTTAGCAAACCCTACAAATATATGTCAAGTAGTGTAAGTATGGTTTAACCTCCTAAATAACACTGTATGCAAGGTGTAAGTATTGTTTGACCTCCTAAATAATACTGTGCTAGGTGTAAGTATATTTGACCTCCTAAATAACATTTTATACTAGGTGTAAAGTATTGTTTGACCTCCTAAATAACACTATGCTAGGTGTAAAGTATTTTTTGACCTCCAAAAATAACACTGTTTGCTAGTGTAAGTATAGTTTGACCTCCTAAATAACACTGTTTGCTAGGTTTAAGTATTGTCTGACATCCTAAATAACACTGTTTGCTAGGCCTAAGTATTGTTTGACCTCCTAAATAACACTAATGCTAGGTGTAAGTATTGTCCTGACCTCCTAAAAAAACGCTGTTTGCTAGGTCTAAGTATTGTCTGACCTCCTAAATAACGCTGTTTGTCATACGGTCTTATAATGTTTTAGAGTAGCTTGAATAAGAGTAAATGGGTGACCTAGCGGTCTAGGGGTAAGGTGTCAGACTTCTGAGCTGGCGGCCGGGGTTCAATCCTCGGTCCCGGCCCAAATTTATCTGATTACCAAACCCTTCCTTTCCCACCTCTGACAAGACATCTTGTGAATGTGGGGAATGCCAGGCCTCCACCGTGGTTCGGATTCCACGTTAAACTGTAGGTCCTTCATTTCATCTCACAATCACCCTACCATTACACATTAGCGTAAGTGCGTATAACCCGAACGGGTAGTAAGACGCGGTGCTAATAATAATAAAATAAGAGTAATCATTCCGGACTGAGTGGAATGGGCTGATAGTTTACCACACCTTGTGATTTTTACATCTAACTTTTACACTAATGCGGGAATATTCATCTAAGCTTAGCTCCTTATTCTAACCCATTAATAAACCTGGTGCTAACACAACATCAACAAAATATTCTTAGCTTCGATGGTTGATGGTCTAAAGCTTCATTCTCAAAATAGACTGGACTGTCAATGACGGAATATCAGGCTTCAAATCCATCTGGGTGTATGGAGGGTGATATTTCATTAATGGTTTACATTCTCCCTACATTCAAATGAGAGTACATATCTTATAATAACATTTCTTCTTTAATCCATTAGTGCAATTAGATTTTTTTTTTGTAGCACTGTGTCTTACCACCTCTTTGGGTTATACGCTTATTTACTAATTAAAGTTAATGTGTTGAGAATGAGGAAGATTAAATTTATATATAGTGCAACTGAATTTGCGTGGTGGCAGGGTGGAAAACCTTTTTTAAGAAAAATCACCCTCACAGTACCTGGCAGAATCGAACCATGATCATAAGCTACCAACTTAGTTTCTGGCAGTTGCTCTTTT
This sequence comes from Timema cristinae, assembly GCA_039000515.1. NCBI lineage: Eukaryota > Metazoa > Arthropoda > Insecta > Phasmatodea > Timematidae > Timema > Timema cristinae. Next base: position 1,562 of record JBCFYV010001390.1, on the reverse strand, counting down.
ATATAAAATTTTATTTCATCTTGTTAGTTCTTAAAGTATGATTTTACCATTTATAACAAAACGTTTGTCTACGTTCCTCAGAATCCGATAATTAGTTTCATTCAGAGAAACATTCATTATTTTCCAGATACCAGATTGTATGTATCAAAACCTATTATTTATTTGAAATTATAACTAAACTATGTTAGAAAATATGTTTTGAAGAGTGCAATGTTAAGTAAATTATTAAAATTATAAACACGATGGTTTAAGTTTATACACATATAAGGGGACCTCACCCTTTATGAACTAGTTAAATCTAGGGTTCGGGAGGGCAGCAATTTCTAGGAGGATCCAGACCATCCTTATACCCAACTCTCTAAGCCCATATTTATCACTTTGTTAGTTTTGAAATAACTTGTCTGTCACTTGAGCCACTCTTAACTGGATTCATCTGATGTTTGTCGAGCAGTTGGTCCTCTCGTGTCGACCGCTTGGCTGTCTATCACTTTGTCCTCTTATATGGAGCTTGTCACACATGGTCCAGCTCGTGTCGATCACTTGGTCCATGTCGTTTTCTGCGTGTCTAGCAGTTTGGTCTTTTTACAGATTTGTTCTCTCGTGTCGACCGCTTTGTTGTCTATCACTTTGTACTCCTATACATGAGCTTGTCTAGCAGTTGGTCCAAGTCGTGTCGGCCACTTGAACCCACCCAGCCCTCCAAATATTTTTTTATAGCTTGTCGAGCAGTTTGTTGTCTAGCAGTTTGTATGGAGCCACAGGAATCATGGATAGATATTTAATATTTCTTAAATAATCCCACAATTTGTACCATGGGTAGGTACCAACTGTGAAAAAAATACGTCCACGAAGTTGCCCTCAAGCCCCAATTTTAAAAATTCAAGTTTTTTTTTATTGCAATTGTTTGTTCTTTGCTTGTTCCGGATTGTTCCACACAAATTTCGTTTATTCTGTTTTGATTGCCTCACAAATGATATGCTTACATTGATGGGGCTAAACTTCACGGTAACCCCCCCTCCCCCCTCCCACACACACTTTTGGGAAAATTTACATTTTAATGGTTGCGATCGTTTGTTTCCGTATTGTACCGCAAAAAGGCTCGTTTGTTCCGCATTTATTCTTGCACAAATGAACATGAATTTGTGACACTTTGCTTACCCGTGAGGGGCCAACTTTACGGTAGCCCCTCCACTTTGAAAAATGAATGTATTTACTATTGCATTCGTTTGTTTCGAATCGTCCCAACAAAAATTTGTTTGCTTCATTTTGATAATCTCACAAATGGTATGTTTACTTTGGTAGTGCCAACTTTTACGATATTTCCCTCCCACTTTTGAAAATTGAAATTTTAATGGTTGCGAATCGTTTGTTTCACATTGTTAATTTTTTTTATACGTCCCCAAAATTAACTATACTTTAAACATTTGACATCCATGAATTTGCCCTTCTCCCCCTTTTAAAAAAACATTTTTTTTTATGATTACAATACTTTTTTCTTTGTTGTTCCGGATTGTTCCGCTAAAAAAACAGGTTTTTCCATTTTTATACGCTCACAAATTATA
>JBCFYV010001389.1:84988-150939 GCA_039000515.1 Timema cristinae | reverse complement strand
GGATTCAGACAGTTTTATAGTATTTTGGGAAAAAAAGATATTTTAGAACAAAAAAGAAAGATACAGTATTTATACTTTATTTATAAGGTTTTTTAAATTTGTCATTGAAAGGAATTTATAAAAACAAAGTTCAAGATATAAAAATATTTTTTTAAACCTGTCAAAGAATGATTCTTTATGAATTTTTTCAACACATTTATTGTTTTCACTGAGGTGTTCCCATACACACTACAGGCAAACGCTGGCATATTTGTTTCGATATCACCTTTAATATATCCCAAATCCTAAATTTAGTTTATTGAATATTTCAATCGGGCATCGTTTAAAAAAATCCCAATTTATTAGGAAGGTATTGATATTTTCTCTAGCTGTAAATTATCATTTTATAGATTAAATATATAAAATTCAGCTTTACATATTTTACTTGAAAAATAGATTATTAAATTGGAATTACATGTTCTAAATTAATAAATTTGTAGACTACCTTTGTTTCCAATATTATTTTAGTTCTATTCCTCGTCTTTTCTTACGTGGGCGCATAAATGTAGATGTGATTTATATATAGCCTCTTCTTCTGTCAAATCCCGAAGTATTCATTGTGACTTCTCAAGACAAACGTCAATACTACTGTAGCATAAATGTGCTAATGAGTTTATTTCTGACTTCTCTTATCTGCCATTAGCCCAAAGCACCAGGCTTGGGTCAGGCGGACACTATCCACATTCCTTTTGTGTTTACTTCTTTCAAACAACCTCCCATGCCCCCCTCCCCAAAACCATTTCCTCGTCGACCGTTCGGGTAGTTCAGAGTAGAGATGGCAGAACGGCTTACTGTTGGGAACGGCTCAGAGTGATTCAGTTTCAGTGAAATGAGCCGTTCATTTTTATCGTTCAGTCGTTCGCGAACGAATAACTGTTTTGCAGCTCATCGTTCGCGACCGACCGAAATTCAGCTAGTGGATCTTCGTTCGCGACCGACCTTACGCTTTCAATCAGTCAGTTACGGTATCAATTGGAGAAACGCACCATGTAACTTAGTTATCGCTTCGCATCAAGCATCAATTTCGGGAGAAGTTTTTAAAGTTTATTAAATTATTGTTTAATTATTTATTTTGATTAGTTACGTAGTTTATTCAGTAGTGTAAGTGTATTTAAATACAAATATATTTGTTAAAAAAAATGCCACGAAGAAAAAGTAACTTTGGGGTCACTTTCCGAAATAGAAGATAGAAAAGCAAAGTGTGGGTATTGTTCACAAATCGTCAGTGTAGCGTGTGGTTCTACTGGGAACTAATGAGACACCTTAAAGCAAAGCACCCTACTGTCCCTATTTTAGAAGTGAGTCTCCTCATAAGTCATACCCTCAATCGATCAATCCATATTACACTTAGCTAGTGAGCAAACTGTCGATGATGTAGATATAATAGATATAGAAGTTGAATTCAGACATTAATCAACCATCTTCGTCAAAACAGGCCTCAAAACAGCAACAGGTTAATATAACTAGACTATGTTAGTATCAACAGACCCATTCCAATTCACCGATCAAAGTTATTATATCAACAGCTGATCAAAATGATAGTCAAAAATACCATCCACTAAGTATTGTTGAGGATCCAGAGTTCAAAATTTTCATCAACATGCTTTGTCCAGGTTATATCCTTCCATCTCGTAAAACGGTTTCTTCTAGTTTGATCCCGCAGTTATATCAGTCAGCTTTAGAGAGACCGAAAATGAATCTGAAGGAAGTTTCAGGAGTATGCCTTACCACAGACTCGTGGACCTCATTCAACAATTAAAGCTTTATTGCCGTAACAGCACATTTCATAAACGGTGATTGTTGTGAGCTCCATTCAGTATTATTAGGGTGTATTGTTTTTCATGATAGACATACTGCCAAAAATCTTTCTGATCATTTGAAAGATACCGTGAAAGAATGGGGCATTGAAAAGAAAGTAGTTTGTGTAATAAGTGACAACGCTGCTAACATCACTGCTGCAATACGTCTTTGTAGCTGGAGACATTTGCCATGCTTTGCCCATTGTGTTAATCTTGTTGTGCAGGCATCACTGCGAAATAATTTAAATGACGTGGTTACAAAGATCAGAACTATAGTTGAACATTTTAAGAGAAGTTCCCATGCCCTTTCAAAATTGCACTCTATGCAGGAGCAGATGGGATTGCCAGCACTTAAATTGAAAAAAGATGTCACGCGATGGAACTCGACCTTTGATATGCTCAACAGAATAATCAAAGTAAAAGATGCAGTGGTTTCCACACTAGCCATTTTACAATATGATTTGGCAACATTATCGCCTTATGAGTGGATTTTAGCCGAAAAAACTGCGGAAGTACTTAAAGTATTTCAAGAGGTCACCGAAGAAATTAGTTCTGAAAAAACTGTTTCCTTATCAAAAGTAATTCTTTTTGTTAAGGCTATGAACAATAAAATGCTTCACTTCACCAGTGATAAAACTCTACCTCCAGAAATAGGTCGGTTTGTAGGGACGTTGACAGATTTGCTAAGCAAACGCTTCAATGACATCGAAGATAATGATCTTACAGCCCACGCAACACTTCTTGACCCTAGATTTAAAAGGCATGAGTTCACCAACGAGAAAAAGTATAATAGCGCTTATACTTCCCTCAGACAAAAAGTGTGCAGAATTCACATAGTGGTAGAAGATTCAGCTGAGCCAATACCACCAATGCAACCAAACAACTCTATTCTCACTTCATCATCATTATGGGAGGACTTTGATAATGAAGTGAAAAAAACTATTGCAGTTCATAACCCAACCGCAGCAGGAATAATTGAGTTGGACAAATATTTACAGGAACCTCTATTAAACCGCAAAAAGGATCCCTTGACCTGGTGGAAAGCGAGAAAAAAGACTTATCCTCGACTCTATAAGGTTGTGCTGGGACTATTGTGAATTGTGGCTACTTCAGTGCCCTGTGAAAGAATATTTTCGAAAGCAGGACAAGTCCTAACGCAGAGAAGAAACCGATTAAAATCATCTAAGATATCAGAAATTTTGTTTTTAAACCACAACTTGTAGGCAAGTTAACCTATCACCGACATTTATACTTGTGGCCCGCGAGCCACATGTAAACCGATCCATGATTCTGTGCAGCCCACAAACCATTTGATGTACCAATATTATATAATGTGGTCTGATTCTTCTTTTTATAAGTATTGTTTAAATTTGTGATTATGCCATTTTGAAATTGTACATACGTGTGTAAACCGCTGTTTTCGTTTAAGAACATGAAGTTGTCAAATGTAAAAGTGACTTCAGCACAAAAGTTGACATGCACACCATTGCTGCAAATAAAAGGTTTAATGTGTATAGGGGGAAATAAAAGGTAAGTTTTAAAGTTTTAGTCAATCATAATAACTTTTTGTAATAATAAGGATCTTTAAGCAAAATCAATTTGTTTAGTAGAAATTTGTTTTCAATGCGTGCTATTTTTGTGAAAATATAATTGAGAATTTCAAGATAGATTTGATAAGATTCAAGTAAAATCAAAATTATATTTAAAATAAAATAAAACATATTCTTTATCACACAAATAATATTTAAAACGAGAGTGGTTGTTAATATAGCACCAGTTTTTCGATTATTGATAGTTTTTTAGTACTGCGTCCTACTATCCGTCCGGGCTATTGGTACGTTTAATTATGTATTAATAACGCTAGTGGCTAAGGGATAAGTTAGGTTATATAATTATATATAGGAAGTATACATGCATTCCAACCTTATATATCTCATAAAGTAATTAGTTATTAGTCTATTTTTATTAACACAATTGCTAAATATTTTGCTGGCCAGATAGAATGAGTCGCGCCCCGGATTCAGCCCACGGGCCGTAGGTTGCGATGCACTGCCTTACCACGTGGGTACTGATAGTTTTAAAATATCTTAATTTCCAAGGATGCATTTGTATTTACCTCTTGTAGCCTTTATCCTAATGACTACCCTACCAGTGAGGACAATGTTGCTTATTGTTTGGTTTTAGACACTTTTGGGGGGACGCAGAGGTAGATTTGCTGAAAAAAGAAAAAAAAAACTTCTTATCCCGTTATTTCTGCGACCGAGGTCAGCCGAATTCTCCCGATTGTATTGTGTCGTTCAATTCGAACTAGTTCACATCTATAAAGTGAACTAGTTCGATTCGTTCACCTAGAGGATCCGTTCAATTCAAACCATTCGTTCGCGAACGACACATCTCTAGTTCAGAGTCTTTCCTCCAGATATCAGAACAACCGTTAAAAAAATAATCGTTTTAAAATAATATTTATTCCGTTTTTTCTGTTGTGACTATGGATTTTTTTTATGGAAACGTCTTAGTTAGATAATATTGTATATATATAGCTTTTAAATTTTTATTATTTATTTCTGAATCACGATTTATTTTAAACGAATCTATTAAGGATTTATGAGCTTTTCAAACATATAATGAAATAGATTAAAACATAGGTACGTTGCCATATTCTTACGCTCTTCAAAAATGCAAAATAATATATTATAGCATTTTTTATTGTTTCGTAAACATGATTTCCCTAAGAGTCTGCACGGTCTTCTTTGCCACATTTGGGAGCAATGGCGGTACAGGTCTAATATCCTCTTAACAGTTTTCACATCTTCTGATAGCTGTCGGTTTCCACCACTGCTATGGCGAATGTACTCTCTCTCTCTCTCTCTCTCTCTATATATATATATATATATATATATATATATATATATATACAGTGTCGGAAAAAAGTTTAAGACCACCCTCTCAATACTAAAAATACTAACTAATTTATTTACTGGTCTTAAACTTTTTTCTTTATTAACTCTCTCTTAATTTAATGAGAATATACATTAAAAGTGAAAGATTTTGGTGACAATAAAATTACTGTAGCTCAAGTGGTTCAGAAGTTAAGATTTTTTTAAATTTAAAGGCACACAACCAAAAACAACCAAAAAATCCACATTTTTAAAAAAAGAAAAATTTATAGTTAAAAAATGGGTGGACAGAGAGCTATGGTTTTTGGTCTCTAAAAAGTTTTGACACAAAGCTTAAAAATTGAAAACTTTATTTTTTTTTACCTAATTAGTACTTTAACTTTAAAGTGGCCTAATTTTTTTTAAATCAAGAGAAAAAATCATGACTTTTTTAAGATTTTTAATAACTACATTTAAAATTACTTATTTTTAATTAATCCTAGCATTATGTTATTTCTTATCTCTATGGAAGTGGGTTGGCACATCTGTTTCATCATTTCCCTCCAATCAGCTGATTTTAATGTGATTACTTTGAGGTTATTGTATGCATTTTGTGTTTGTCGGCCAGGATGGGTAAAAAATCAGTATCAGACCAAATTAAGTGGCAAATCATTGGTTTAATGAAGGCTGGAAAGTCACAAAGACAAATTGTTGATATTGTTGGAGTGTCTAAAACATGTGTGCAACAAACAATCAGGCGATATAATGAGTTTGGAACCATCACCAACCGGCCTAGGGCAGGCTGTCCGAGGAAAACATCTCTAAGACAAGACCGTAGGCTGCTGCAGCTTTGTAAAAAAGATAGAAATGCTAGCTGCAGTGATCTTCTCAGGGAACTGAAGTCGTCCTGTGATAATATTAACATAACTGAGCGAACTGTGTGCAACCGTTTAAATGAAGCAGGCCTAGGTTCCTATTTTGCAATCCGCAAACCTCTGTTAAATAAGAAACACAAAAAACGACGACTTCAGTTTTGCAAGGAACGTTTAGGATGGCTTAAAGAAGCTTGGGAGAGAGTAATTTTTTCAAATGAGTGCCGCTTTGAACTATTTCCTCGACGTAAGGTTAGGGTTCGCAGGACAAGAACAGAAAAATTTCTGCCGGCATGTGTCGCCCCTGCAGTCCAACAAGGTGGCGATGCAATCATGATCTGGGGTTGCATCACTTCAGAGGGGCCTGGAGACTGTGAGGTTGTGAATGGTGCTATGAACAGTGACAAATATTGTGAAACTATGCAGGAAACTATGATTCCTTCAGCAAATAGACTCCTTGAGGAAAATTACATCTACCAGCAGGACAACGCCCCATGCCACCGGTCCAAGGCAACAAGGACATGGTTTGATGGCCAGGACATTGAACTGCTTCCCTGGCCACCCCGTAGTCCAGACCTCAACCCAATTGAAAATCTATGGAACACCATGGCATATCGATTGGCAAAGCAGAAGCCCAAAAACGGAGCAGAACTGAGATTGGCAGTCCAAAGCCTATGGCAAAAAGTGACGCGTGAAGAATGTAGGAAGCTGATCCACTCCATGCCTGACAGGATCAAAGCATGCTACAAGGCTAGAGGGGGTCCTATAGATTACTAAACATTATAATGCAACTAAAACTATTTTTTTGTAATATTCTGAGAAAATAAAAATATTGAAATGTGGAGAAATTGTGTTTTTAATGGGTGGTCTTAAACTTTTTTCTGACACTGTATATATATATATATATATATATATATAGTTATTGGACTTATATATAGTAGTAGGGCTGTTAAAGTCCTCAGTTTGTGACAGTTACTAAAGCTACTAACACTTCTTTTATATATATTCAAATACCAACTCATGTGATTTGCAGCTGTAACTTTAGACAGAAAGTACCATTACTGATAACATAATACTGATAATACATATTTAAATGTTGACAGAAAAAAAAGTATTTTATAATCTGTTCTTACTAAGCTTACATTAATTTAAAGAAAGAGAAAAAAGAAGAGAGGGGTAGAAACCCAAGCAAAACTAAGCCCCCTTTAAATAACTTCTAGAGTTATCCAGGGTTTAAAATGTTCTCGTGGAGAGACAATATCGCGGTGCACTTTTAATCCCTGAATTTTGCGCCAGTCTGTATATTTATTACATACGGCGGAGCATGGGGGGGGGGGGAAGAGGAAGGGTCGATTTATTAGATATAACGCTTGCCTTGAGACCCGGGGAGGGGTAGAAGGACATGATTACAGGAAGGGGGAGTTCCCCAGGATACCAGGGTGAGATCATAGCAGCAGAACATTGCTCACACACAGAATGATTTACATTTACATTAATTAGCACCGTGTCTTACTACCGGTTATGGTTACGCTAATAGATTAGGAATTGGGAAGGTTGCATTTAGAGGAACTGAACCCACATTTAAATGAAGGGAGAGTGGAAAAATATTTAGGGAAAACCACTCCCAGTTCACCCGAACGAGATTCGAACCTCAATCTCCCCGTCCTCGGCAGTCTAGGTCAACACGAAAATAGCACGTTTGCCAATTATGCCATAGAGGCGGGTAGAATATAATGTCAAGGTTGAGGTACATATTTATCACTTTTATACTTATTTTGAGGAATTATTGGAAAAGATAATATTGATTTATATTGATGCTGGGGACAAAAACTTCCACAGCACCTTATTACCCATCCGGGCTATAAGCCAACTATATGGAACTCAATTTGTAATCTTATACGCTTCTGGAATAGCGTTAACCCGAATCTGATGTCTTTCCCGAGTTAAAAGTTTATGGTTGTGAATTTAGAGCATCTGATTGGTCGATTGTAAGTGATTTGGTTCATATTTTAACTAAGTAGAGGAGAGTAGGGTATTATGGAATAGTCGGGAAATACGGAATACTCAGGTTTTAGTTCTGTTTAGTGCTACTATCTCTCGGAAATAGCATGAACTACTTCAAAAGACTCCCATGATGCTCTACTGTGAGAGTTGACCGCCTGTTGCTGTTTAACTCTTCGCTACGGAACGAATTTTGTTTTGTGCTTCACAAGAATTTTTGCAGGTAAGCCTTCAAATATTTGTACTAACTACTACAATGTGACTTAAGCTTTAAGACTAAGCATAATGTACACCTAAATAGTTGTAGTTTATTGTTATGAGATTGGTTTTTCAGTGACAGTATTTGTTCATCAGTTTTTAGGCTATCTGTCAAAGATGGCGTGTCGGGTATTATGGAATGCTAGGTATTCCATAATACCCGACATAAACAATATTGAAAAAGGTTGAAAAGTAGATTATCTTTTAATTTTGTTACTTTATATTCTAAACAATATTTATGAAAAAAATCAAAATTAACGTCAGGCTAAATTAAAAAAACAAAGTTTAGTCTGTTATAAATTAATTGTAAGCCCACTGAGGTGTAAATATAAAATTATTTTATTGCCATTTAAACAGTTGCCTACAGACTAAACCTGCAAGCCATTAGTTTTCTTGTTTGTTTTGTTCGTTTTAAGTTTACCCCTCCCTTTTGTTAACTATAAGGGTTTTAAATCGTCTGAATTTTTTTTCAGATATGCCTAAGAAGAAGAAAGATGAGGGAAGGAAGCGAAAACGTTGGTGTCCGAACCAGATGACTTTGGCTATAGAAGCTGTTCGGGAGAAGAAGATGGGGTACCTCAAGGCGTCTAAGGAGTTCCAAGTTCCCAGAGCTTCTCTCTTCCGGCTTGCCAACAGTAATGAGAAAAGTGCCAAGGTAGCCGCCTCAACTACTCTAGGCCGTAAGCCAGTGTTTTCGAAAGAAATAGAAGATGAGTTACAGAAGTACTTAGTTGAGATGGAGGCAATGTTCTATGGACTAACCAAAAGGGAAGTATGCAATCTTGCCTACCAACTTGCAGTTCGCAATAACATTCCCCATCCATTTAAGGATGAAGCCGCAGGCAAAGATTGGTTCTATGCTTTCTTGAAAAGGAATCCAAAACTTTCAGTTCGTAAACCGATGGGTACATCCTTTGCCAGAGCCAGGGGGTTTAATAAAGACGAATTCGATAAGTTTTTTGACCTGATCGACGTTGTTTTCAAAAAGCGCAACTATCCTCCTAACAGGGTATTTAATGTAGATGAAACCGGTTTGTCTGTAGTTCAAAGTAAAATCCCTCGTGTAATAGGTCTGAAAGGGAAGAGACAAATCGGGTCCCTTACATCAGCTGAAAGAGGTTCCCTTGTTACCATAGTTCCTTGTATGAGTGCTGGAGGTGACTTCATACCACCATTAGTCATATTTCCACGTAAAAACATGAATGAACAGCTGCTTAGAGGTGCCCCGCCAGGAACCATAGCCTCTTGTCACCCAAGTGGTTGGATACAAACAAACATCTTCACCAAATGGTTTAGACATTTCATTGATGTTGCAAAACCCTCAGCTGATTCACCTGTCCTGCTTTTCCTTGATGGACATGCAACCCACAAGAATAACATTGACGTTATCAACTTAGCTAGAGAAAATCATGTTACGATCATATGTCTGCCTCCCCACTCTTCACATAAAATCCAACCCTTGGACAAAACCTTCATGGGTCCATTAAAATCTCATTATAGTGAGGAAGTGAGATCCTTTTTACGACACAGTTCAAGGCCCTTGAGTGTTTTTGATATGATGGAGCTATTTGGCAGGGCATACCTTAAAGTACAACGTGGGGACATTGCAGTTAATGGTTTCAAAGCGACTGGCATTTATCCTGTCAAAAGAAATGTTTTTAGCAGTGAGGATTTCATTGCTTCAACACTCACAGTTCCAAGGCCTGAAACAAGACCTATTGAACCAACACCTGCCCCCATTCCAAGTCCATCAACCCTTTATGATTCACCTCAACCGTGTTCATCCAAAACTCCTGATGTGATTGTTCCTGTAAAGCCAAAGTCGACCAATCTTGTCCTTCCAATTCAGATTTCACCCCCACCTCCAAAAAAACATAAATCAAGTAGAGGCAGAAAAGCTGGTTCCTCCTCTATAATAACATGCTCTCCATATAAAAAAGAATTAGAGACCGGATTGGAAGAACAACAGACGAAGAAGGAACTCAAAGTTTTGAAAATACAAAAGAGAACAAAAGCTCAAAGACCCCCTGTTAAAAAATTAAACTTCAACCTCTCTTCTAAAGCCAGGCCTAAGGCGACTAATCCAACTAGAGATGACTCCAGCAACGATGAATCTTTCCATTCTGATGTGTCATCTGTAATGGACTACATGCCACCAGGAAAAGAACCGGACAACAAAGACACTGAGTGCATCTTCTGTGATGGAAAATTCTCCGAAGATTCCAAAGGGGAGATTTGGATTCAGTGTTTAAGCTGCTCTTTGTGGGCTCATCTTGACTGTACAGGGGCAGAAAAGGCAGATTACGTGTGCGATTTCTGTCTATTTCCATGAAGTGCTCATTATATTAAAGTTTTGGTTTTTCAAATTAGAAATAAATAGGTTTCCTGTACTTTAGATGGCTTTTTCATTGTATAAACCTCGTATTCCTTACTACCCGACTATTTCATATTACCCTCCGTTTGTTATATTTTTATTATTTTATTTTTTATAAACAAGAAAATTAATAATAGTTTTTTACACATGTTAAAATTAACTATAGTTAATTACAGGATGTGTTCATCCTGCTTTGGGGAGTTTTTTACTAAGAAACAGTAAATTACATACAAAAAATGTAAATGGTATTCCATAATACCCTACTCTCCTCTATATTCGAAGGCGGCACAATTCAAGTCAGTAAAAAAAGCTTTTATGAGAATCGACTCACTAAATATATTGAAAGAAACAGTAAAGTAATTTATTGGTAAACTTGAAAGACCGTTTTATTTCTTGATGAGTCAAAATTTCATCTCATACACTAGCAACTATTAGCAGCTATTAACAACTACTAACAACTCTGGATCCACGATATAAAACTAGACTATCTATAAAGGAAAAAAGTTGATAATGTCAACCAATTTTCCATTGCAGAAACTCGCCTCGTTAGCTGATGGATAAAAGAAAGGAGACTAAATAAAAGATCCAAGGTAGGCTATTAGAATATTTAACTATTAAGACATCTTGTAATTAAATATTTATTTACAAATGTTTCATTAATAATTCATGTAGGCCTATTGTCTTAATTTAAATTACATTTGATATATAGTAATTATATTTGTAAATGCTATTCAAATAAATAATTCAATGATAATGCCAACTTTTTTTAAAAATTACAACAAATAATGGTGAGTCACATATGGAGATTAAACCAGACAGAACCAATCTCAAATAATCCAGTGTTGTGTTAGAGAGAAGAGACGAAATTCTCTCTGAAATTTTCTGAAAGTGACCGGTGGTTCAGTGGCCTAAAAGATACTGTTTTCCTCTCTGGATTTATTTAATCAAATAAGCGATCCGGTATTAATCATCACTAGGTAAACAAAAAATAGCTTTTTTTGAAAAAAAAAAAAAAAAAAGCCTGCCTATAATCTATTATAATTATTATTAAATCAAATAATTAGACTACACAAGCTTTTATGTAAAATGTCGATTTTCGAATAATCTGCTATCTAATATTCAATGTGGTTTTAGCCGGAACCGATCTATAGTGGATCATCTTGTCCGTCTAGACGGCTGTTCGTGACGCTTTTCTCCATAAACAGCATCTTCTCTTTTCCATTCTCCCTCCACGCAAATGTGAGTACACTTACTTTAAAATCAACCTTCCTACATAGCTCCCTAGCGTAATTAGTACATAAGCGTATACCCTGAACCAGTGGTAAGATGCGGTGCTAAAATAATAATACAAATCAATAGTTTGAAATATTGTATGAAACTCACTTAGTTCCTAATTTACAGAACGAACTTAACTTTTATAATATAATGCTTCAATTGTATGGTACAAGGCTATGAGGCACGCGGCAAGCAAAAGGGAAGAATATATTTGCACTAAACCTTGAAAAAAGAAGCAAACAAGCTCGCTCTAGGTTCGTATTTTGTAAAGCTGTGTATAAAGAGCCATTCTGAGTGCTGCAGGGAATATAAATCTTGCTCCAACCAAACTGACGGTAGGCAGACAGTGATTTACCACGGTCTACATGTGTCAGGGAGCCACTTTAGCCGGCCCTACCCTACACCACACCAGAAAACCACACTAGGGCTGGAGGTTGGGGGGTTTTCAAGCCAACATTCCACACAGCGGGCAGATGTGCAGATCTCGTAGGGGAGCGGAGTGGGGGTAAGGGTAAGTTAACAAACCCTAGAAGCTAGTTTCCCAAATAAATGACAATTTGTGTTTGTGTTATAAACATGACACAGCAATAATTGTAATTTGATAGAAACCTTGACAAAATAAACAATCTTTAGTGGTATTTTTCTATGAATAATTTTTGTGAGACATCATTTAACAAACCATTCTACAAATTATTTCTAACGATGGTTGCATAATGGGGTAATAATTTGATTTTTATCATTTGAAATACTATATAAGTAAGGCTTTTAAAAAAAAAGATCAAGATAGTGGAACTTACTTGGTCAAAAATAATATAATTTGAATATATTAAAAATATATCTGCAGGATCTTGTTTTTTATCTCCATAAAGAATCGATATATTCGCTTTGCAGCCCATACGTAAAGCGTAAGAAAGAATTGTGATAGTATCAACACAATTGTATAATATTTTATGTGTAGGGAAGGGTGGGGTAATCTCGAACGGTGGGTAATACCGAACACACAAGTTTCGGAAGTTTGGGAACGATGGAGCTACCTAGCACCTGGCACAATGAACCAACCCAAACCGAGTGTGGTAGTTTGTTGGTGGGGATAATGGGTGACGGATATTTTGTTTGTTTTTCGGTGTTTCGATAAATTATTCTGCGTTGACTAAATCAGATATTATTATTATTATTATTATTTATTGGTGTTTAGAGGCCCATCGACACATGAGGTCATTAGGGCCTTAACATAATAAACATGCATAGTGAAATCTCTATGGAAGAGAGTCAAAAATATTCACCTGTTTTTATAGAAAACTGGAGACACAATGCAAAAATCTATACTTATAAAATAACATGTCCTGATTGATTGACTGACTGACTGATTCATCATCGCCGAGCGCAAACTATCAAAGGCTACAAGCACGAAATTCGGACTGTATATTCATTTTGTTATGTAGGCACCCAACAAGAAAGGATTTTAGAAAATTCCACCCCAAAGGGGTCAAAATAGGGGATGATAATATGTATGATAATATGTATGAAAGTCCGTCATTTTGAAAGTTACATAAACAAAATTTTGTATTTCGGTTATTGACGTAAAACAAATAAATACGTGTTTCAGGAATTTTGGAAATTTTATTTAATAAGGGATGAAAAAGGGGGTGAAAGTTTCTATCGACTTGCATTATTTTTGATCTAGGTCAAGTTATGGTCATCAACGTAACGTAATATTTTAAATTAATCTGTAAATACATATGTATATTTTCGTATTTGTATATAATCAACTTCCACGCGAGCAAAAGCCGCGGCAACAGCTATCTAGTAAAATTATAAAAAGAATAGATCTCAATATGAGAAAAATACCCATTTGGGACACTCTATAGGGGTACTCAAATGGGGTTGGAGTAAAAATTGAGTAAACACCTGCCAAAAAAAAACACAGGTGTATCACGCCAATAAAAAGACAAAACAAATATATTAAAACAACATATTAGTTAAAAAGATAAGACTAACATGTTAAAGTGTAGTAAAATGGTTAACAAACCTCAATATGAGATAAATCCATCTGAGTCACTTTATAAAAGTGACTCAGATGGCACTAAAAAGATTCGCCTGGCGTATAAAATGGAGTAAACAAATAACTCCTTCAGCGCTGTCGTGTAATAAAAAAATGGGGGTGTGGCTGTGTCATGGACAGGGCCGTGTGTTGTACGTGAATACGTTTATGTAACTGGTTGTATTTTTTTTTAATAAAATATTTTTATTTTATGTATTTAGGATAAAAGCAAGGAAACAAATAATTATTGTGTTACAATATATCTTTATTAATGATAAGATAGATTATTTGATAATATTTTTTTATTCTAACACCTTTTATATTCACTCTCACTACTTTAAACTAATGTTTTATATACAATCGATAAATTTTTTATGACAGCTGACGATTAAAACCTAAACGGATATCGTAGCTTCTCCGAGTCAAAAGTTATACTAATTGCAAATCTCGATACGCAGCAAAATAACCTCAAAATGGCGGCGCTTCCCCCTCCAACGCGTGCGATGCGTCACTGTTCTCGCGTATCGTAATGCATTCTTTGATCTTTTAGCTATCCAGTGGTATAATTTAATTTTGGATGTAGAGGATAGATTCGAAACTAAACGCCAAACTGTATCCCCCGATTCCCCGATTTTGTTATCATTAGGTTTTTTGGATTGCCCCCGTATGGTAGCAAATTTAAAGACGCATTCACGTCAAAACCTAGTTCTTACATTAGAGAAAACAGCACCGAGCTATCAGTGAGTGGTGGAATAAGAAAATTGAATAAAATTGGTTGAATAAAAAGGAAAAGCTACTTCACTCCTTAGAAGACCACAGCTTCAAACAAGCAATCAGATTTTTTAACAGTTGTGACAAACTAAAATAAGTCTCACAATTAGCAGCATCCATGGTTTCAAAGAAACATGACATGTATTCTCATTTTGGGATTCAGTGGCTAGGGCTCTACGCGAAACGGAGGCCAAAGTGCCATGCTAATGCAGCATGAATAAGCAATGTCATATTCAAGCATATGTCTGGCTTATCACCCTACCTTCAGTCTCTTCACATGTTTCTTCTGCCTCCAACCCTTTATCTCCGTACGAATCATGCAGTCATGGGAGTGTTGAAGAACAGAACATGCAAGAAGAAACACAGCATGGCAGCGAGGAATTTGACTGGCAGTCTATAATTAATAACAGTACTGAGATATAATTTTTTCTGTAAATTGTTTCAAAAATAAAATTTAAATCAAGTAAAATATTGGTTAATAAATAAACACAGTGTTACGTACATGAAAATACTCATCCAAAACCAATTTAATTGCTTTCAATGTTTCTGTAACGAACTTACTGATCGTTGTTTTGGGCATTCGAAACAAAAAATTCGGGCTCTTAAAGCTATCTCCATCGCTAAGTACCGTAGGGTCACTTCTAATTACAGCAAGTCTACAAGTCGTGTCCATCTTCACAACGTGAGATACACTTCGTGTAACAAGTAATAGTCTTAGTCTGGAGTCATTCTCAAAATCTCTTTATACTCTTATGGGTTTTCTCTAGTTAATTTGAAGAGATCTTTACGGACCCATCGCTTCTCTTCTGGCAATCCAGCCTCTAACCCATCATCTCCTTTTCTTCGATATTTTTTTTAGTCCTTTTTCAACTAAAGAACGTAATAACTCGTCCCTAAATACATCTGCAACGATACACCACATCAACAACACTCCTTCCATGACTGCGTTTGAAACAAAACTGGTCAGTCGTGTAATACGCTTCTTTTACCCTATTGTACACAATGCAAAAGCGAGAACGAGACGAGGTTAATAGACGTAGAACACGGCACCTCAAATATTGACTACGGTTCTTTTTCACGCCTCATTTTCACGTCTAAAATTTAGCCGTGGTTCTACGTCAATGTAAACACCGCATAAGGATTTTTTTTAAACTCAGGGTACAGTCACAATTGTTTATAATGTTGCTATTAGTTGAGTAGATTAGTGTAATTTTAAATTGTATCTCTCAAGCTAATTGACTTACTACTGCTGGTGAGTTTTAACATGGAACTTGGCCACACAGGCGGGGGTGGAGAGAGAGAGAGAGAGAGAGAGAGGGATACTCCCCTAGCAGGACAATGTTCACTTGTCCTTGGATGGTCCACGCATGTGTACTTTTTTTTTTTACCACTGCAAAACCTCCAAAGATTCATTTTAAGCCTGTTGTACTTTCATATATTTGTGTCTTTCTAAGTGAGCAGGATGCCAAAAATCAAACCATCTCAATCCTACTATTTACGACAGTTAGTTAACGAGTTTGGTGAAAGTGTTTTTCCCCAGATAGGAAGTACTATTTTGTAAATTGTCCGAACCCCCAGTTTCAGCAGAAAAAAGTTTTCTGTTATAAGAATATTAGTCGTGAGAAAACAAGAGTGCTTTGAACGGAAAGCAACAAAGAAATTCACTCAAATATTGCTGTTCCAATGTGCTTCAACCTCAAAAACCCAAATCATCTCAATTTTTTTTTATCAAGAGTTGTGTGAATATAGTTGTCAGCTAATATTCCACTCGGAAAAGTAAATAATCCTAAATTTCACGAGTTTTAGAAGGACAACGAATAATTATTACCAGATAAAATCTACTCGGGTAAAAGCTAATATGAGCTTGTGCTATGGAAAACTTAGATAAAATATGAAGCAGTGTGTGCGGGAAAAAAAATCTGGGTATCAATTGAGACAATAGATGTAGAAGGTCGTATGTAGGTAACGAGTTATTGGAGCTCTTGAACTGAATACTGTTGGTCAAATATTTCTCTTGAATACATAAATCTTGGATAAAGCCAACCACTCCACAATCAGCAAGTTGTTTGATAAATCCCTGTTTTCTGCTTTGAACTGACGGTATTAAGCACGATTATGTTCTTCTTTTAGTAAGTGATGATGCGCCGTATGGGGCCAAAGTAGCAACTGTAATTAAGAATATTCTAAAATTATTCCCGTAATATGTGTCACTCATACAGTTTCACCGAGTTGCTGAAGAGGTGAGAAAGAACTTTGGAAATGTTGACCAACTAGTGTTAAACGTTAAAAAAGTATTCTTGAAAGCGCCATCTAGAGTACTTGATTTCAAGACGGTGGCACCTGATGTACCCTTACCCCCTCAGCCAATAATTACACGATGGTGCACATGGCTTCATGCGTGTTTATATTATTGTGACCATATTCGTGTTTTTAAAACAGTTGTAAAAATCGCAAAATTGAGATAAATTCGGCGTATATCAAGAATAATTTAAGTATTTAGACCGTAAACATAACAAACTTAGAAAAGAAAGGTGTGTCATTGTCTGACCTACTGCTCTTATCAAAACACTAACAGGATAACCTCAAGAGAGCATCAGGCAAAATTGGGGAAGCAGTGTTTACAAAACCTCGGGAAGTGTTGATAAAAAAAACTCTGGATTCAAAATATGTTTGAAATTGCTGACATAATCACCGATAAAAGTAACTCTTTAGAAGACATTGAAGAGGACATATCGCTGGGTGACATTCCATACTCCAAATATGCTCCAATAACATTCGTGGATGTAGAGCGCAGTTTCTTCAGGTACAAAAACTCTTGACCGATAATCGCCGATCATTCACACATGAGAATCTGAAGATAAACTTCGTTGTGCATTGCAATGTAGAATAAGGTGTACTTGATGTACCTCACTGTTCAGTCAGCCTTCTTTCCTTCGCACTTGCACCGGCCGCTTCCCTCCCTCCCTACTGCCGGTCCGGCCCACAGTCCATGTTGTCTGAGCCGTCCGTGACGACTCCACCTCTGCTCACTGCGCCAGCGCTTCCTATTGAGCACATCATCCTCTACCTGGTCTCTCATGGCAGTGCACCCGAATAGAGGACCACCAGTGCTGAAGGAGCTCACGGTCGCACTCTGGAACGCCAACGAGTGCGGGGAAGAAGGCTGAGCTTGAAAGTTTCTTGGCAAAGCATCGGTCGACGTAATGCTGCTGGAGAAACCCACTTGCGCTCCCCAATGAGGGTTTTCGTTAGCAGAGTTTATCTGCCATCGAGTGACCGAGCGGGGGATGTGGGAAGGGGTGGGACGGCGGTTTTTGGTCCGAAGGGGCCTGTACCACCACGTCGTCTCACTTCCTCCCCTCCAACACATGGAAGCAACGGCATCCAACTGGTGACCCGACTGGCCCATCGCTCATTTCCATCTACTTCCCTCCCTACCACCGGTTCGACCAGGCCACAGGGCTGACATGGAGGTGCTGCTTCGAGTACCACGCCTGTTTTAATCGGGGGTGACTTCAACGCTAAGCACCCTTCATGGGGGTCTGGATTATGTGCGCTCGCGGCGGATTGCTCCGCGACGTCATAGATCTACACGGCCTGGTGGCTGCCGGGCCTCCGACCCCTACCCACTTCCCTTTCAATCCCGGCTATCTCCCGGACGTCCTAGACTTCGTTGTCTCCAGAGGGATCAGAAGGCGGTTAGTGCTGAAGTTCTAGCTGAGCTAGACTCGGATCACAACCCCGTTCTCGTGAACCCGGGACGCGCGGTGTCCTTCCTAGACCCCCCCGAAAAACCGACCTAAAGCCACTGACTGGGACAGGTTTACGAATGTGTTGAGAGGGAGGTTGGGACCCACCCCTACCTTTCGAACAGCAGCGGAAATCGATCGCGGTGCGGAGTTCATAACTTCCGCCATCAAGGGGTCGCTCGAAGCTTCGACGCCGAGGCACCGTCCTAAGAGGGCGCCACAGGCTTCTTTGCCCGATTCTATCCTCAGGCACGTCCGGAGAAAAAATCGGCTGAGGAAGGCTTGGCAAATCTCGAGGGACCCGGTAGACAAGGCCAACTGGAGCCGCAAAGTCCATGCGGTTCGGAGATGGTCCGAAATACCGGGCAGTGTCCTGGGAGGACAAGATTGAGAGCCGTGCGTGCAGGACAGGTCCTTGTGGCAAATGACGAGGAACTTGATGCGGTCCCCGCACCAAGGCCGCCTATTGTGAGTCGCAACGGGGTGGCCAACTCCGACCAGGAGAAGGCCGATGCTCTCGCTGAGCACTTAGAGGCGCAATTTGTACCGACTGACAACCCGTCAGACCCGGTGCACGTTGCGCACGTGGCGCAGGTCATCAGCGCGGTCTCGTACAGACCCTTGGATGAACCCGAACCCACGGAGGTGACAAAATGTCACGGGCGATAGCCGCTCAAGAAAAAACAAGGCCCCGGATCCGACGGTATCATAACGCGGTCCTCAGAAAGCTGCCCTTGGAGGCGATTAACCTCCTTGTGGAGTTATTCAACGCCGTCCTGTTCCTGAGTCACTTCCCCGAGCTCTGGAAGCATGCCAACGTCCTCTGCTTCATAAACCGGGTAGGACCCGGCCCTAGCTTCGTCCTACCGACCGATCAGCTTGCTCGACTGTCTGGGCAAGTTGTTCGAGAGACTAATAATGACGAGACTGACCCACATGTTCGCGAGGGGGCATCTTGGTGGACGAGCAGTTCGGCTTTCGGGGGGACACGCTACGTCTCATCAACTTGTCCGGGCTCGTGGAACAGGTTACGAGGAACTTCAACATCAACAGGCTGACTGGTGCTGTCTTTCTTGACGTGGCAAAGGCCTTCGACCGTGTTTGGCACGAGGGTCTCCTTTTCAAACTCCTCTCCCTGAACCTGCCCTTCTACCTAGTTAAGGTTGTTCAATCTTATCTTTCCATCGCACCTTTTCCACTACCTTTGGGGAACGCCACCTCCCAAGTCAGAAGCATCCGGGCTGGAGTGCCGCAGGGTTCCATGGTGGGCCGCTGCTCTTCAGTCTCTATGTGAACGACATTCCAAAATCCCCAGGCACCGAGTTGGCTCTGTATGCGGACGACACGGCTCTAGTAGCGGAGTCGTGCGAGGGCAGTGGTGGAGAGGCGACTCCAACGCACCTGACGCAGTTGGAGGGGTGGCTGACAACCTGGAGAACAAGTATTAACGTGGAGAAGAGCACTGCAATGCTCTTCACATGGAAAAGAAAGTACTACAGGCCGGCTCCACTCCGGCTGTTCGGAGAACAGATCAGATGGGCGGACAGTGTTAAGTACCTGGGACTTACCTGGACACAAAACTGACCTGGAGACTACACTGCAACGAAAGACTCAACAAGGCGAGGCAAAGGCTGGGAGTCCTAGGCCCACTGCTTAACAGGCGTAGCGCCCTGTCTACAAGGAACGGTCTGACGCTGTACAAGCAGTTGCTCAGGCCGATCCTCGACTATGCGTGTCCCGCTTGGGGTCACCTGGCGGACACGTATATGAGGAGATGCAGGCGTTCCAGAGCGTATGTCTGAGGATCATTGTGGGCGAAACCTTGGTATGTCCGAATGAGACTCTTCATCGTGACCTGGATATGCCTACCATCAAGGACCACTTCCGAAACTGGCGCAGTCTTTCTACGCTAGACTTCCGGTGCCACCAATCCTCTTATCCGGGGCTTGGGAACTACGTCATCGACCCTGGTGGGTGCCATCGACGTCCCAAAGCCCTGCTCGGATAAGCGAGATGTGTCAACAGTGGTTTGGGAGGCTCTCACCCAGCCCCCATAGGAGGGGTCTCCGCACGTAACTCTAAAAAACCCTTAGTCGTTTCTCAATTTCTTACCCCCCTTTTTTTACCCCCAATATTACTAATATTTTGTAATCTCTGTTTCTTTGTTTCAGAACTTCGCGAAACGCGACAACCCGTTTCTTAATTTTGCAAACCACACGGGGTGACCAATTGGTCGGTACGTGTTGGAACTTGCTCTCGTGCTCCCCCTTTTGGAAGCATCGGAGCATGCCTTTTGTCTGTCTGTCTGTCTGCTTCCTATTGGCTCGCGTGATGGACACTGTCTTTAACGGTTTCCCCGCCAATAGGAAGCCCCCGTTTTCCCCCATGGTCAAGGCCAGGCAGTGGTGGAGGGTATATAACACGGTGATCTCTGGAGCTTTTTCACCTATTGTGGGATCGAGACAGTTGGCATATTTCGGCCACGCGCGCGAGTGTTTTCTCTAAGCCGGTGACCAAAATTATGATATAGTTTCGAGTGCGGTAAACGTGAAAGGCTTACACCAACCGCTTGTAAAAAGGTTAGTAAACTAAATAATTAATAGCCGGCCCTCGGGCCCGGCATGGTTATTTTTTGAGTACATGCGCTTGATTACTCTAAATTGTAACGAGTTTAAGTGATACTTAAAGTGATTAAGTGTAGTGAAGTGCTCCAGTGCATCATGAGTGCAGAGTCTCCATTTCCAGACCAGTGCAGTGCAACTCTGATGGCAAAAATGCAACAACATCAAAAACCCCGGACGAGGCCACCTTCCAACAGAGGACCGAGAGGGAAACCCTGCAAGGCCAGGGGTAAGTAAACCTAATATGAGAACCTCAGTTAAGACTGACCAAAGTAAATGTTACAGCTAAGAGGAGAAAGACTGATTCAACTTCTGAATCTAGTACTAGGCGACTCTGAAGTTCGATGTAATGGATGAAAACTCCTGCTGTAGAGAGTAGCTCGAGCACTGAGGTTCCCAAAAAAAGAGCGAGTTGTGCCAATCTTCTTGTTCTTGAAGGGAACACCCTACCACTTGCTAGTAAAGAACCTCAAAGAGAGGATAAAATTTAGTTTCAATGCTAGTAATAGAGAAAAAACTACTCTCTACATATGCAGTCACTGGAGACTACAGAATAGCCATTCAAGTCTAAACAACCTCCATATTGAGTATGCATTGGTTCAGCCCAAGCATGAGAAACTGTGAAAATGGTAATTAAAAAGAATCCCTAAGGGTACCGACCCCAGAGACATTATTGAGAGCATTCAAGAACAGAGTCATGGCAACCTGTAAAAGCAAATGACTCACCCAAGGACTAGAGAGGAGCCACCTCTTTCTGGTGAACTCCCCTCCAGGGCTGAGGCTGAGCGTTGGCTAAACTAAGCATGTATTGTATCTTAGAGTGGTGGTGGGGCATTCCGTAAAACCCCTTGGACCCGTGCAATGCAATAACTGTCAGCGCTTTAAACACGTCAAAGGAGGGTGTAAAGCTCACCCCAGATGTAGATGGTGTGCTGGACCCCATCAAACAGCTGAGTGTACCAATCGAGCTGAGAACCTCGAAAAAGTGTGCTCAGTGTGATCAACCTCACACTGCCAACTTCAAAGGCTGTTTGAAATATAAGATAGAACGCAATAAAATGGCATACCACAAAACAACACTACAGTGAAAGGGCCATCTGCCCCAAACAAAGGTAACCCTATCAGAATATTCAAGCCCCAGGTAGGAAACAGCTTTGGCATAAGGCCCTCCCACGCCTTCTAATAGTGCTAAAACACCCCCACAAGGAGGCAAGTTCCTTCACTACCACCACCACCACAGACTGCAAGGCCTCCAGTGCCACCATCAAGATCGCAAGACCTAACAAACCTAGATTAGAAAACTTAAATACAAATAACGGTCAAATGTACGGGGGGCACCCCACCAGCTTTTCATTCATGGCCACCTCATCAAATACCTATTCCAACCATGAATTTTTGGAATCAATTGTTATGTAATCCCTGAGCAAACCCCATAGTACCGGAACAAATGCCGGTCCCAGCTCGAGGAAAAACCTCAAAATGTCCTCGTTGGCCAAGGAGCAAAATAATATACCAAGGCCTCAACAAGTCAGGTTAAAAATAATTACCCCCCCCCCCCCCCCGAAAGAGACCCCCAAGAACAACAACCCAAAATACCCACCCCTCAAATCGAGAGGATAGAGATGAAACACAGGATATGGCACCTTCAGCTGATAGAGAGGAGGATGAGGAGGATAAATCTTAACACCGATGTTCTCTCTGAACTCCCAAGTATTTTCTAAGAACCGAGAGAGCTTAGCTTTTAATTACTTTTTCACGTCATGAATCTCCTAGTAGCGTGGGAGGACAAGACTCCTCCAAAGCATAAGCCAAATAAAACTAAAATGTTCCTAAAACAAGTCACCTCTCTGTACCCCAATTGGTGGACAATAATCACCCCCACTCCGAGACCGTCCTACTGACGGTGCAGAGACTCCACTCCTAAAGATGCTGGTCTGAATGCCCATAACCTTAAAAACAAACAAAATAGAATTCTCGACTTCCTAAACAGGCCAAAATCCAATAGCTCTAATTACTGAAACTCATCTTAAACCTAAATATCAGATTCTCAATTCCAGGCTTTGTAATATACAGGAATGACAGACAGTATCGTAGGGGAGGTGGTGTCGCTGTGCTGGTCCGGTCTACTCTGGCCCACCATGAATCATGGTCCGGCTTTTAGGACCCTTGAAGTCGCGGCAATTGACTTAAAAGTAAACAAATTAAACTGCAAATAATGGCTGCTACTGCCACAGGTAGAACCCTAAATAAACGATGACCTAAACCTACTTTATAATAGCTCTCCAATCTTCCTGGCAGGTGAGACTTTAATGCTAAACATAGACTCTGGAACTCCAGGAATCAAACTTGGAACGGAAAGCTCTATATGGCACTCACTAACTAAACTATTCAGTTATCGCACCACTTGAGCCAACCTTTCTCTCAAATATCCATGCGAATCCAACCCCTGATGTCCTAGATATCACAATTACGAAAGGTGTAAATTTCACATTGAATTCGAAGTTATAAATGATTTATCCTCAGACCATCTGCCAGTAATACTCGAACTAAACTCCCCCATGGTAAATACAAAAAACCCGAGGACAGACCCTCGATTACCTAAATGCGGACTGGAAACTCATTCTTAAGATATGTTAACCTAAGATTAAATCCTCCCCAACAAATAAACACCCCAGATATTCTTGAAACAACAGTAACTAAACTAACGACCCTAATAACTAAAGCTATGGATAAGCATATTCCCAAAAAAGTTTACTCGTGGAATTTGAACCCATACGGATAGAATACGCCTAATTATAACTGAAAAGAATAGAGTCCGAAGACAGTGGCAAAGAACTGGCCTCAGACAATTAAAATAAGATTAAATGCTCTTCAAGCTCAAATCAAAGAAGCTATGAACCTCTTTAGGCGATCAAGCTGGAATAATAAAGTTGATAAAATAAATAACACTGATAAACATCCATGGGCTCTCACCAAGAATGCTACTAAATAAACCTAACAAAATTCCACCCCTAACTGGGCCTGGAGGAATAGCCTTCACAACCCAGGATAAAGCCAAACCAAATCGCCTCCACCCTGGAACAGGCATTCCAACTAATGATGATCCTTCTGATTCCACCCTTCATCAGAGAGGTGGATCAGAGTGTAACTATATACTAAATAGACCGACAGCTGATCGCCCTAAATAAACGGACCTAACTAGGTATTAGACATAGTTAAATATCTAAAACGACGTAAAGCTTCGGACCAGATACGATCAAGCAATAGTAATTCAACATCTCCCCCTTACGCCATAGATGTTCTGACCCAGTGCATAAACGCAATAATGATACTAGAACACTTCCCTGACCAATGGAAGAAGCAAATGTCCTAGCCATACACAAACCAGTAAAGACCCTAAACTACCCCAAAAACTACAGGCCTATTACCTCCAAATATACCTATCTAAGAATAACGAAAAAAGTATCCTAAAAAGAATAAATAAAACCCTAAATGATAATAATATACCCAATACGAGCATTCGGTTTCAGAGCTAAACATTCTACGATCCACCCATAATAAGAATAACTGAATACATAACAGATGCATTTAATAAACGAAGCTATGTCTCGGCGTGCTTCCTTGACATCGAGAAAGCATTTGATCGAGTATGGCTAATGGTCTTATAATAAAACAAAATGAATGTAATTCCCGACTGCTACAATAAACTTATTAACTCATACATAACAAATAGAAGATTTTAAAGTTATATTAAATGAAGCTAGCTCGGTGAGTAAACCAATAATAGCGGAGTACCCCAGTAGTCTGCTTGGACCTGTACTCTTTAATATCTATGTAAATGACATTCCTAAAAATCAATCCGCGAACGTCGCTCTGTAGCAGATGATACAGTAATATACTCCAAATCCTTAAATGCAATCTTGCACTAATAAAGTACAAAACTCCCTTGATGATATGGAAGAGTGGTATACTAAATGAGGATAAAGATTAATGTAAATAAATCCGAATGCTATAATATTCAGTAAAAGAAAAACCCCCGTGGGAGTCCCACGACTAACACTCTTCATGAACAAATAGCCTATAACCTCATGTGAAATACTTAGGTCTCCACATGGATAAAAAACTAACTTGGAAGCATCATACCCAAACTAAAAGATACCCTGGCAAGAGTGATAATAAAACTCCCTGTATCCCCTTTTAACTCAGGACTCTGTACTATCAGTAAAAAATGGTATAACTATCTATAAAGTAATAATACGTCCATTCATAGATATGCCCACAAGTTTGGGGATATGCAACTAAAACAATAAAAATAAACTACAATTATCAAAATAAAGCAGTCAGGCTAGCCTGCAAAGCTCATAGATTTGTAAGAAATGATAAATTGCATATGACCTTAAACTAGATTCACGGATGACTTCATCTATAAACAAACTAAAAAGTTTTATGATAAAACTTTAACCATAAACAACCCCCTAATAAATGCACTGGGACAGTACGATAAAATTAACTATTGGAAATATAAGCAGCCTAAGATAATCCTACATGATCTAAGACCACCATAGATAAACCAATTTAAAATTCAATAAAATAAATTGGCTCCACCACCAAACATGCCTACACTCCCTACAACACAACAACATAAAAATGATGCCGGTGGCACCCACTGTCACTGAAAGCTCGCATGCTAGGCCAGGGATGAATCTAAAGAGACTAGGTCTACACGAGTAGCGTGCAGTGACGTGCCATTAAGGGTGTGGCGGTTGTCTTCAACAACGAGCAGGTCGGGTTTGCCTGTCGGCGGGGCCGGGTTCCTCCGGGTGTTCTTGCTGACGTTATGTAAGGCATGGCTTCCAAATTTGGTCAAGCCCGGAGCGGGTACGGGATGGTCGGACCGCCAAACACTGCACTGACATTTACATTAACACATGTTACACCGTAACAAAATATTTACAGCTCGCTCTTTTTAAGTGTAAGTTGCTAACCAAAACTAAAAAAAATGCGCAGACGCTCCGTGTCCGTGCTTTCCTTTTCTTATTTCAGGTAGCTATAGAAGCCAGAGGAATAAGGACCCAGGAACCGCCACAAATCCGACTACATATTCAACTTCAATCTTCATCTTCATTATCATTAATCATATTCACCCATCAATCACCTAGAGACTCAGATATTTATTTTCTCTCTCAAAATTTTATATCTAAGTAACTATACATCAAGTGAATGTACAATTAAAGACACCCAAGTAAATTAGGCGCTACTGGGGGGGCTACTCGTAGCTCTTCCACTAGGCGACCCAAGTTACCCGCCAACTAAATTATCTTGTTTCTGTTAGGGGACATGAGACCCAGTAGTACTATTAGATCCTTGACATTTCCAGTATTATCTATGCTAGTGGGAATATGCGTCAAACCATAATTAACCACTAACTTACGCATGCACCCTGCACGATACTATCGCAGGTTTTTTACCCTTTGACTTATCCAGGTTTTTTCCCTGCTCTTACTCCACTCAGTGGGGTGGTCCTGGTGGTTTCCCTTTGTCTGCCAGGCCTGCCCTACCCTACTCAATAGAGTTCGTATTCTTTTCTTACTTTCCCGATTTTAAAGTGCATAGGCCTTGGCCTGACGCACGCGTAGTACCCCACCCTAGTGTATCTAGTTTGCACATGTGGAGAGAGCAGTAGTAGATTTTTCGGCTCTCACACACGGCAGAGCGGGATACGGGGGCCTGCCGTAATCTTTTTTCTTTTTTTTTTCCAGCTTTTTTTTCCACGAACGATTCTTTCTCTGAGATTCGAGCCACCAGTGTTTTATTGGCTGTCTACTGTCTTTTTCAAGACAAATCTGCCTTTTTCAAGACAAATCTGCCTTTTTCAAGGCAAACTGAGCGAATTGCCTTAAGAGTTCTCACGTAAAAAACCCCCAACACACACACGCCACTAAACTGGAGACAGACTGTCGGTGGTAATTACTGTGGGTTGATACCTAACGGTGCCAACGAAGCCAAGTAACCGTAAAGCGAGACCGGTCTACGAAACAATACCTCGTAGTCGGAGTCTGTCTTCCGGGACCATCATACAACACATTCCAAGCCCGCCCACACTGCACAGAGGGGGCCAAGTTGCCCTTCCACACTGGCCACTAGCCAGCCCTTTTCAGGGCTGTGTGAAAATGGCCACCCCAAAACAGCCGAGACAAAACCCAATAGAATCAGACATGTCCAAATTCACATCAACCGAGGGATCAGACATGAAGCTGACACGGACGGCCAAGGTAAATCACCTTAGCCGAAAGCTTGGAGAAAGCGTAAGTGCAAACTCCGGCAAAACAACTCAAACCAAAAAACACTGACACTGACAAACAAATCGAGACCCTAACAAGGCCGCCGACCAAAATGCCACACAAGACGGATCTACACAACAAGACAAACACGACCAACAACAGACCGACAACATCAAAGGTAACCCACCAATAGTAACACTGGCACATCAACAATAACCGAATCACAAAACTGGCCAAAGAAAATGGGAAACGACATAAAAATAACATACGTGACCAAATGGGCTCAAAATTCACACAACAAACAGACAAGACTATGACTTGATTCAACACTTGCTCAAGGACATGAAGCAAGAATTTTCATACAACACTTGCCAAGGGACAAACCGTCAAAGTGGTTATAAAAGGGGCTTCCTCCCAATATGGCCACTGAGGAACATCCAATCAGAACAATGGGCTAGGATACCCCGTTACTGACGTAAGACAGTTCACAAAAAAATCACAGGCAGACAACACACACAAACAGTGACACTACTGCCGACCTCCAAGTCACATCGCTAAAAACCACAGACATCCGACATCTACAAAATTGAATACTTAAACCAACACGAGAGTCAAAAATAGTACCCATACATCCCACCCACAAACACAATAGCGCAATGTCACAGATGCCAAAGATACGGCCACACTAAAAACAATTGCCAAAATATCCCCAGATGCGTCAAAGTGTACAAATCTACACGAGACCAAAGACTGCCCCAAAAAGAAATAACACCCCCGCCCGATGCATAACTGTAGAGTTAGTCACAGGGGCTAACTACAGCAATGTGTCCAGTTTATGTGGATTTACTCGAGAAGAGGAAAGCCACTCTAGTAAACAAACAAAGTTCAAACAAACACACCCCAACACACCAGGCGACAACAAGCAGCTTCCCCAATTGAGACCCAGACACAACCAACCAACCACAGAGGAGGCTCGTGTCCCCCCGCCACTCACAAAGAAAGACAACACAACAGCGGCCGGCATTCACCGGAGCTACGCGGCAGCAGTCCAAGGACAGCGTCCCGCGCACAACCACAAACAAGAAAACTCAATCCTTACAGATATTAAAGATCTATTAGGCCTACTAAAAGAATTAAACATTTTTAAAATAATCTCACATTTCAAACCTATCTAGCAAGACTAAGCCAATGCGAGAACCCACAGACAAAATGTTCATTCTAATAGAAAGTGTGACTGAATATTTACAAGCAGGATGACTAACGACCAAAGACTTGGACTAAGGACATACTACGTGTTTTTATATGGAACGCGAACGGGATACTCACGCAAGCTAAAGAACTGGAGGAACTTTTCAAAAACTATGGAATAGATATAGCACTAATAAATTAGACACACCTAAACCCAAACAAAAATATCCACTTCTTGGCTATGATATATACAGGAACGACCGACCCAACGGCAGGGGAGAGGGAACTGCGGTCCTTATCAAAAACAACCTACCACATACCGCCACATCTACCAAAATCTACAAAACCTAGAAACAACAGCAATCCAAGTAAATACCAAAAGCGGGAGTATCCATTCGCAGCCATATAAAACCACCGACAAGACTTTACTGCAACAAGACTTAGACACAATCATTGACTCCGACAAAATATTTTTAGCAGGGGACTTAAACAGCAAACACCAAAACTGGAATAGCAACTAACCACAAGGACGGTAAGGACACTCAACGACCACGCAGACAAGAAACGACTACATAGTGATAGGGCCTGGCGAACCCACTTTTACCCTCTAACCCACTACAAAAGACCCGATATAATAGATTGGTCTTGACCAACGTGGGGGTGACGTCGGAGGAGCTAACAGTATTGAAGGAGCTGGACTCTGACCACAACCCCATGTTGTGCGAGATTACATTAATAACAGACATAGAAAATAAAAGGCCTAAAACAACTAAATCCACAAGCGATTGGAGGGCTTTAAAAGATACTGAATCATTCTCTACCGAGACCATCCACATAACAACAACAGAGGAAGCCGACGCTACACTCCAATTATTTACCAACACTTTTCAGAAGCCTACAGATCCAACACAACCTTAGAAATAGTAAGACACGACTAAGACCCCAGCACCCGGACCTGGACTTTCTGATAGCTCAGAAAAGAGAGGCGAGGAGAGACTGGCAAAGTACAGAACCCCAACACCATAGAACTGTATACAATAGACTCAGGCACAAGTAAGGCTTAAAGTTAAACAAATAAAAACAAACAACTGGAACACTACGTTACAGACGCCACACTAGATTCCAGCAAAATCTGGAAAATATCAAAACAATTAAAATCTGATAAAAAACAATCAGTCCCAGCTATACACGGCGAGAACGGCATGGCTTACACAAGCTCTGAGAAATCAGAAGCCATAGCCGTGACGCTAGAGAAACAATTCACCCCCAATGACAACCCCCAAAACCCAGGCTTTGTAAGGGACGCCAATAGATCAGTAAGAACATACCTAAATAGACCAATGGCATCGCAGGCAGACCCAATAACCCTAGAAGAACTTAAATTCAAAATAAAATGCTCCCAAATAACAAAGCGCCAGGCCACGACCGACTGTCAAACGAAACAATCAAACAGTTTCCACCGAAAGCAACACTGATGCTTCTACACATATTCAATGCCCTACTCTCACTCTGTCACTTCCCGGAACGTATGGAAGCTGGCGAATAATTACCCTCCCCAAACCTGGGAAGGACCCGATTGTTTCCTCAAACAGACGGCCAATAAGTCTTCTCACCTCCCTTAGCAAATTGTTTGAAAAACTAATCCTAAAAAGACTGAACCACTTTAGTGAAACAAGAAATATCATACCCAACCTTCAATTCGGTTTCAGGAAAAAACACTCCACTATCTATCCAGTACTAAATCTAATAGAGGACGCAACAGAAGCTTTCACAGAGAAAAAGAACATAATAGCAATATTCCTAGACATAGAAAAAGCTTTCGACAAAGTTTGGCACACCAGGCCTACTACAAAAATTAATAAATCTTTGATACCCCCAATGGCTCATACCACACAGTCGCCAGCTTTCTTGCACGGAGAAAGTTTCAGGTAGTGATGGAGGGTTAAAAATCTAACACACGACATAAAGGCAGGGGTGCCCCAGGATCATACACTCTCACCTCCCTATACAACATATACATCTCAGACATTCCCACCCACGCTCAAACCAAAGTTAGACTTTCGCAGACGACACCATGTTTACACCGTCAATAAAAACATTAAACTATGCCAGTCTGGCAATACAAAGATACCTAGTGACCTTACAAAACTGCTCACAAACTGGCGGATCAAGGTCAACGCAGCCAAATCCGCAGCTTTAATCAATAAGCCGTAGAAACAAACATCTACCAGCCCCACTCATTCTATTTGACACGGAAATACCCTGAAAAAAGAAACTAAATATTTAGGCATCACAATAATTCAAAATTAACCTGGCTGAAACATAATGTAGCTATCAATCAGAAAGCAACAGCAGATTCGTTCAATTGTATCCACTACTTAAGGCAGGAGCTAAACAATACACACAAAAACAATACTAACAAATCCATGATACTGCCAATAATACTATATAACTGCCAGCATGGAGTTTACGGACCTAAGACTCACACAAAAAAACTACAAACAACACAAAACAAGATACTAAGAACAATCACTGGGGCACCACGGCGCACTAGAAACACAGACTTGCACACGATGACTAACTGTAGGCAACTCAGAGATATACAAAGCCCGAAACAAGAGACTGTACAACAGACAGACACACACATCCAACGAGATAGTTAGGGACCTAGGACGCTACGACCCTGCTGAACAGAGACACTACAAACGACCCAGACTGGCGTAGTTGAGCTATTAATAATACTCTAAAACTAAATTTATATATATAAAAAAAAAAAAAAAAAAAACCAAAAGAAAATTCAAAAAATAACAAAAAACCCTAGTTGAAAATACTAGATAAAAAAAATTAAAATAAAAAAAAAAAAAACCTAGATGTAACTTTCCTGATTTAATAATAATTTTACTTATTACACTCGACAATCAACTACCCAAAGCGACAGCAGAACCACCAGTAACCACACCAACCCACCCCCACCTATCCTTGATCCAATCTAAACCCGACCTTCACACACAATTCACTCATTTCATGCCATTAAACCTTAGTCACGCCGGACGCCACTGGGATAACCGCCTAGGTTGTCTACTAGCCAGAGAATAACGCTGGCGCCGGGGCGCCCCAGATGGGGAATGGAAATGTATCCACCTCACTCCTAATCCCAAGAAAAGAAAATCCTACCCCAACAAGCAACATCTTTATAACCTTTGCCACCACCGGACTCCACTGGGATAACCGACTAGTCAACCTTCTAGCCAGAGAATAACGCTGCGCCACTGTCGGCCCCAGATGGGGAATGGATATGTAACCATCCGCGTCAAACCTATTCCCTACAGTCAAGTTAAACCTTTCGACCTTCCCAAATCGACTCACTAAATCATCCACAAATCACCATCATACCTTAAACACACCCTACTTCTTATCCCAAGAAAAGAAAATCCTCCCCAATTCCCGCGACCCAGCGCAATCACTCACCATCATACCTTAAACACACCTACCCACATCCCAAGAAAAGAAAATCCTCCCCAATTCCCGAGACCCAACGCAATCACTCACAACTCACCACATTCCTTAAACACACCTTCCCACATCCCAAGAAAAGAAATCCTCCCAAATCCCACGACCCAGCACAATCACTCACAACTCACCATCATACCTTAAGCACACCTCCCCACATCCCAAAAAGAAAATCCTCCCAAATTCCCACGACCCATCACAATCACAAATGCACCTCAAAGGGTAATTTACTAATACACGTGTAATTCTCTTACAGCCTCATTTCATCTGTCTCATTTTCATAGTATTAATTTCATTCACGAGGTTAAGAGTCACGACAGTGACTCGGTACTCAAACAACAAATCAGCCCTTTCATAGACAACCTGGCGTGGCATAACTGTCAAGTCAGATGTTCTATGTCGGGCAACAGCCGAAAGGCTTTTTTTTCAGTGGTGACCCACCCTGGAACCGCCGTTTACGCAAGAGCAGTAATAAATCATCATTATTTTTGGAAAGAGCATTTTTTATCGTCGTCACCTATCCTTCCCGACTACCCCTATACCTCCCACCGCGACTTCGTGTTGCCGGGACTGTTCCTGCACCTCCCACCGCGAATCGTGTGTTGGCGGACGTTCCTTGCCTCCCACCGCGACTCCGTGTTGCCGGGACGTTCTTTTGCCTCCCACCGCGACTCCGTGTTGCCGGGACTCTGTCCTCCCACCCTCCAACCTGTTCAACCCTTTCCGACGGTGACCCCACGGGTTTGGGATACCCCACCGCGCCGGCAAGCCCCCCCACATAAGAACCTAAAGAAAAACAGCGACCATCAAACAGTACCCACCCTGGACCCATCTACTACGGCACCCCACCAGACCTCCGAAACCAACACTCCCTCCAAACCCGAAGAAGAAAATCCTCCCCTGACTTTCCCCACACCACCATCCGCCCCCACCAACTCCAAATTCCCCCCTTTTTACCTGAACTACCATTTACACACCTGACAAACCCCAAACCCCCCCTAGTTTTCTCCCCATCCCCTTCCTTAACCCCATCCACTGGACCCACGAGATCGCGCCTGACAACCACCGTCCCCCCGAAACGGGGACTCAAAGAGACAAAACCCCACGCAAGCCGCAGAAAAAGGGATTAACATTTAGGCGCCCAACGTGGGCCAATCAAGACACAGGACGGATTCACCAACCAACCAACACGACCCCAGAACACCGCACAACACTTCCGGGAGTGAACAAAACCCGGGCGCCCAAACAACCTCAACAAAGAAACAACCCCACTAAAGAAACGTCCCCACCAAGAAACAACCACACCAAAGAAAACGACCCCACCAAAGAAGACACCCCCCAAAAAGACTACCTCACCAAAGAAGACAACCCCACCAAAAGAAGACTACCCACCAAAGAAAAACCCCCCCAAAAAGGCAGACAAATGGTAATACCAGGAGTCAAAAGTGCCCCTTCCATCAGTCCACAGCAGGGGATCGCATTATTTAACCTGCGCAACTGCCGAAAGCCCAAATCCCACCTTGAAATTGGTTGGGCAGACAAAGCCACTGACATCAATAACCAGCCTACCGCTGAACCACCTGCACCGAAACACCAGTAGAATACATAATTGCCCGGGTTGACCTTAACGGCGAGGACGGCCCCGAGATTGTCTGCGAGGACTTTAAACAAAACTACCATACCAGTGCCTGGGCTGGAAAAATGAAAATTAAAAGACCTAGGGCCTCTTCTTCCTTGCCCACCATCCCAACGCCCCACCTTCACCAACCGCCAGCCACCACCAACCGGCCACATTTTGCTACCCCCCTACCAACGCCCATTTCGAGCCCTTACCACCTACCAAACCTACCAATTTTCACGGTCGAGGACAAAAAAACCCTGCTACTTTTACTCAACCTGTTAGGTTCACCCCAGGACTGCTCAAGTAGACCCACTATAATGGGTATAACTACCCAAAAACAGCTAAGGACACCGCCGCTCAGTGGTGGAAGCTTTTGGTGAATATATTACAATTTGGGGGAAGAATTCAAACAAAGACTAACGCACCACTTCGCCAGTACAACCACCTACCTCACTCCACCGGCTTTACGGAAAGGAACAGACCAGGCTGAGCCCCGAATATTCCTTCGGCACAAGGTACGATTGCATCAACGTTGGCCCCCACCACGCCTTTATCAAGATAATTACCGCTGTTAATAGAATTGGTCCGACCAGGAAATAAGACCTTTTCTGCGAGCCCACCCCCCTCAAGAATTAGAAGAACTTATCACTATGGCTGTATCAGTGGAACTTGACCTGGCAAAAATCCGGGGAACGGGACACACGCTACACAAACCCCGGCAACCCATCTGACCCACGACCCTCCAAAAAGTTACCCTGCCCATACCATTTTCACCTGACTGACCAGTCAAATCAACCTACCAAGAGAAAGACAACCGGGAAACCCAAGCCAGAGGACAACAGGGCCCTGCCTCCCGGGAGACAGAACCAGGGCCGCCACCAGCAAAAAACAGCGTCCACCCTCAACCCCAACCACCCCAGAGTTCAGTGTGAAACCCTATTGGGCCCCTACAAACACTATTTAGACATCGGGGGACTGCTAATTTTATTCTATACCAACACCTTACCCCCTTTAAACCGGAATAATTTAATTCCTTTTCCCCCACCCATCCACCACCAAGGTTGGGAGTAACCTCGCCATCCGAGCCAATCACCTTACCCAAACCATGCAAAGCACAACTCAACGTCACGTTCCTGGATCTGATGAGCTACGAGAACCCTGTTTTGGGACAACCATGGTTCACAGAACAAAAAGTAATCCCCGGACTACGAAACAGCCAGTCTATTTGGAAACCAAGAGCGTCAACCTGTACTGGATTGCCCAAAACTCAAGAGAATCCCCCTCCGTTCCTCAAGACCAAAACAGACAACACCCCCAATAAATTTTAAGGACAACTACTCGACTACTAACCAACACGAGCATTTTCAACATCCAAGGACCACTGCGAAAACCCAGCATCAATCATCAAATTCGACTTAAAATAATCAACGGATTATGGTACGGCCTTACCTTACTCCCCCCCCAAGAGCGCGCTAATGAAGACCAGGTTCAGGAATGAAATCCCAGGGGATAATAAAACCTAAACTCGAATATAATTCACCCATTGTAATTGTGATAAAAAGGACAAAACTCCCCCTTTCTGCCCTTGATTTTCCCACAACAACCCGCCACAAACGATGTCACTCCACCCGCCGTCAACGTACATGACACCCCCTTTGAGACTGGGAGACGCAGACTATTTACCACCCTCGATATGAAATCAGCTACGGCAAAATTTTGCCCTACACCCCGATTCAAACCCGACTGCTTTCACCCTCCTACTGGAAAACCTTGCAATTTACAGTTATGCCTTTTGGTTAAAGGGAGCTCCAAGAAACCTTCCACCGACTGATGACCCAAAAGTGTTAGCAGGGTACCCCGGCCAGTTCGTTTCGCCTACCTAGAGACGGTGATAATCTACCAAAACATGGGGAGAGCACCTCCCCACTTGACAAGGTTTTTAGAAAGATTTGAGCCCATCAACTGCCTGCAATCTCCAAATGCCAGTTCGCAAACGGGCTAGGGGACCTGGGCCAATCGTTTCTAGCCACGGAAACGCCCCACAACCCAGACCTCAAGGCAATCACGAAGCCCCACCACCAAGAAACCGAACAGCTCCGACAACTCCGGCTCTGCAATTGGCTACGGGAATTTCGTGCCCCAGATGTCCGGAAGTAACACACCTCTCACCGAACTCTAAAACCAAATACAGATGGATATGGAACTCCAAGACAGAACCGCTCTCCAAAGGTTAAAGAAGCATTCCGAGACCTCCCCACCCTTAAGCCGCCCAACCATCACGAACATTCACCCTACAACCGACGCAGCGGGATTGGCCCTAGGGCAGTCCTGTACCAAGAAGATATATGGCAACGAATCATCAGTCATGCCAGCGCAAAGCTAACCCCTACCGAGCAACGGTTACCAAGCAACGGCAGATGCCCGCAATTTGCCCTGGGCCATCAGAATATAGACATTTTTTTAATAAACCCTGCATACACGCCCTGATAACCGAGCTCTCACCTGGTGAACACGATGAAGATCAACGGACCAAGCTAACGCGGGGCACTCCTACTCCAAAGTTCCAATTTTCCCCTAGAAAAATTTTTTTCCGGGAAAACTGAACAAACAAACCTATGCGTTTGTTCACGTCAACCCGATAGCAGAACACATTCAGCGACTCAAGACTGGGACCGGGTGACTCCGCCATCGGTCACAGGTTAGCACCACCCGAACCCGGGCCATACTAGTCCTACAACCCCAAGAGGAACCTCTACAGAGTTAGCAAGACAGAACAAAGACAGGGCGACATCCAAACTCTAGTGAAACCATTGGAAGACTCTGGGAGCCTAAGGCAACCCCCCACCAAAACAACCGATCTGGGTTTTTCTAATGAACACCATGTTAAAGGAGACAATTCGGAGACTGAAGGAAAGGAATACCATGGAAACTCACGTTCCAGCCAAATCCAACAACGGGGTTTTTGACATACCACGACCACCCTCAGGCAGGGAACCCGGAGAAGACGAAACACCAGCCATTAAAGCGAGGCACACCTGGAAAGGCCTCCGAACGGAAAATCAGCAACAAAGTTCGAAAACTGCCTCTCTGTGCCTGTCGAAACCGGGGGTATCAAGGGCAGAGCCACAAAAAACCCCGTCAACCACAACGCCCCTGGAAAGTGGAAACCCTAACCCATGGGCCATACCCCCGAAGTCGCCGAGGAAAGAAGTTCTCCAGTGATTAGGATCTCTTCTCAAATGGGTAAAGTATTCCCGCCGCGCAACAGAGGCCAGACAGATAATTCCCGACGATGGAAAAAACAATTCTTCCCCAAAGGGATTAAACATAAAAAATCTCCTGGCCGACAATGGTCCCCCATTCATTAGCCGATCCTGGGCGAACGCCTGTCAAAAGTGGGATGTCGAAGCCTACAACCCCAACTATCACCCTCGACCAATCCCACAGAAAAAGTAATCAGGAACTAAAAAAAGGGAATCCGACTCCAAACTCGGAGAAACCATCGGGAATGGATACATACCTGGCCTTATGAACACCTTCAATCTACGATCCGCAAGAACGAAGCCACAGGAATTCCCCTAGTGAACTCCTACTTGGCCGAAATCTATACAGACCCGGGAGTGGAGGTTGAAACCCCAGTACGCGATAGGAAGACAACGACCCCCGCAAGGAACCCCCAAAGAGAAAACAGGCACGAAATCAATCAGCCATTACCAACAACGGTACCACCACCCCCACACAGGCCGCCAACCCTTTCAAAAAGGTGATTTGGTACTGGTCC
Source organism: Timema cristinae (assembly GCA_039000515.1). NCBI lineage: Eukaryota > Metazoa > Arthropoda > Insecta > Phasmatodea > Timematidae > Timema > Timema cristinae. Next base: position 113,882 of record JBCFYV010001389.1, on the reverse strand, counting down.
GCAACCCAAACCCCTCTAACGCAACAAGGCCCACTACGCCGGCTTTGCCCCCAAATGGGAAGGACCCTACCCGGTTTAGCAAACGAAGAGGGGGGTCAAATGGGTTATCTAACCCGCAATGTCGATCCAAAAAAAAATACACAAGGGGGGGGAACAGCTGCGTCCCGCACCCTCCGTGAGTTTATCAGGAAGCAACAGCTTTCAAGAACGGGCCCCCAACTGTGGACCCCGAGCCCACTAGCTCTGGGGACACCAAGGTCTGGACCCTCCTCCATCAAGTATGGCAGAATGGAGTACCAGACTTCGACCCCCCGCCGACCTCCCAAGACAGATGGAGGCCGAAGACCGGGCAAAACGCTACCCAAGGGCCTGCTGACCACAATGCGTGGTCACACCAACCAGTGGGATACATAACTCAGGGCTTGCGTGAACATCATGGGTCGGACTCCCCCCCCAAACTCAGTGCGGACGTGAACTCATGGGTCTGGACTCCCCCCCCCCAACCAGGCGTGACGTGAACATCAGGGTCGTTCTCCCCAAACAGTGCGTGACTTTAACATCTGGTCCCGGGTTACACAACCCAATGATGACGGGAAAAATCACGGTGCTTGTTCCACAACTCAGTTCGTGACGAAAACTACACCGTCTGGATCACCCCACTCATAAACACTGCCAAGGTGGCCCTAAAAAGGGCTGATTAGTGCGATAACTTGTTGGCCCTAAAAGGGCCTTTATTTACTGTATTGTGGCCCAAAAAGGGCCAAATTGTCTTTTTTTTTAATTATTATTATTTTTTCTGTCATATATCACTGTTACGTTACCTTTCAATAGGAATATGAAAGCAATCTGTTTAAAATTAAGATTTTGTTGCGTATCGGTGGCCCTAAAAAGGGCCGTTTTTTGCCGTATTTTATTGGCCCTAAAAAGGGCAGATTGTGTGTTGAATTTTTTCACGGAACGCTAAGAAGGGCCACCTTATTCCATATATTTTGGCCCAAAAAGGGCCGTGTATTTTCTTTTTATTATCAAATTTGTCAAATTTACTTTTTTTTTTTCCTGTTTCCATCAGAACAAATTGAATCTAATCAATGTTAAAATAGTATTAAATTTGCCCTAAGAATCCCTATGTAAACAATTTGTTGATGTAAAATTTATGTAACCAGAGGTCACCCGTGTGCAAGGCCAAGCCGGGGGTTTGAGACCTCACTGTTCTCAGCCTTCTTTCCTTCGCCCTTGCCCCGGGGCCGCTTCACCCCCCACACAGACACAGACAAAAGGCAGCCCGATGCTTCCAGAAGGGGAGCACGAGAGCAAATTCCAACACGTACCGACCAATTTTTTCACACCGTGTGTTTGCAAAATTAAGAACGGGTTGTCGCGTTTCGCGAAGTTCTAAAAAAGAAACAGAGATTACAAAATATTAGAATATTGAGGTAAAAAAGGGGGGTAAAGAAATTGAGAAACCGACTAAGGGTTTTTTAGAGTTACGTGCGGGGGGACACACTCAGGGGGCTGGGTAGAGCCTCCCAAAACCACGTTGACACATCTCGCCCCGACAGGGCTTTGGGATTTCCGATGGCACCCACCAGGGTCGATGACATTTCCAACCCCTGGTAAGAGGAATTGGTGGCACCGGGAATCAGCGTAGAAAACTGCCCAGTTTCCGGAAGTGGTCCTTGATGGTACAAATCCAGTTCACGATGAAGAGTCTAAATTCCGGACATACCAAGGTGCGCCCCAATGATCCTCAACATACGCTCTGGAACGCCTGCATCCTCCTCATATACTGTCCGCCAGGTGACCCCAAGGGGAAACACGCATATCGAGGATCGCCTGAGCAACTGCTTGTACAGCGTCAGACCGTTCCTTTTTAACAGGGCCACGCCTTTTAAGGGATGGGCCAGGCTCCCCCTTGCCCGCCTTGTTATTCTTTCGTTGCGTGTAATCTCCGGTCATTTTGTGTCCACGTAAGTCCCATAATTAAACACTGTCCGCCCATGATTGTTTCTCCGAACAGCCGGAGTTTGGGGCCGGCCCTAGTACTTTCTTTTCCATGAAAGAGTTTTCAGTGCTCTTCCCCCACGTTAATACTTTTTCTCCCCTTGTCAGCCACCCCTCCAACTGCTCATGCGTCGGAGTCGCCTCTCCACCACTGCCCTCGCCACACTCCGCTACTAGAGCCGTTCGTCCCATACAGAGCCCAAATCGTGCCTGGGATTTTGGAATGTTTTGTTCACATAGAGACTGAAAGCAGCGGCCCCACCATGGAACCCGCGGCCTCCAGCCCGGATGCTTTGACTTGGGAGGTGGCGGCCCAAAGTAGTAAAAATGCGATGGAAAAGATAAGATTGAACAACCTTAACTAGTAAAGGGGGAGGTTTCAGGGAGAAAGGGGTTTTGAAAAGGAACCCTCTTTCCAAACACGGCCAAAGGCCCTTTGCCACGTCAAGAAAGACAGCACCAGTCAGCCTGTTAGTTTGAAGTTCCTCGAACCTTTCCAAAGAGCCGGACAAGTTGATGAACGAGCGTGTCCCCCCGAAACCGAACGCTCGTCCCCAAGATGCCCCCCTCGGGGAACATGCGGGTCCCGTCCTCATTATTAGTCCCTCGAACAACTTGCCCAAACAGTCAGCAAGCTTTATCGGCGTAGGCAAGCTAGGGCCGGGTCCTTACCCCGTTTATGAAAGCAGAGGACACCCTCCCTCCCCACTGCCGTCGGCCCACAGTCCCCTTTGCCCGAGCCGTCCGTGACGACTCCACCCTCTCACTGGGGCCAGCGCTTCCTATTGGCCGCGTGATGGACACTCTTAACGGTTTCTCGCGCCAAAGGAAACCCCCGTTTTTCCCCATTGGTCAAGGCGGCATGGGGGAGGGTATAAACACGGGGATCTCAAACTTTTTTTTCAGTGGGACCCACCCTGGAGAACCCCTTTCGCAAGAGCATAATAAATCATCATTTTTTTTGGAAAAGCATTTTTATCGTCGTCACCTATCCTTCCCCCACAACCCTTACCTCCCACCGCACTTCGTGTTGCCGGGGGGGGGCGTTCCTTCACCTCCCACCGCGACTTTCGTGTTGCGGGACTTCCTCCTCCCACCGCGACTCCCGGGGTTTCCGGGACGTTCTTTTTCCTCCCCCGGCGACTCCGTGTTGCCGGGAAAATCTGCCTCCCCCCCTCCAACCTGTTCTCCTTTCCGACGGTGACCCCCGGGATGGGATACACCCACCGCCCGCAAGGCCCACCGGGCATAAGACCTAAAGAAGACAGCGACCAACAAACATTTCTCCACCCATGGACCCACTACTACTGCAGCCCCCAACCCCGAAAGCCAACAAACCCCCCCAGGATCTCCGAGAGTAATAATTCCTCCCCTCGACTTTCCCACACCAACCATCCGAACCCCCCCCACCCCAATTCCCCCTTTTAACCTAGGTACCTTTTTCACACCTGACCACCCCAGAACCCGCCTATGTTTTCCCCCCCATCTCCCACCTTACCCCCAAACCACTGGACCCCCGAGATCGAACCCCTGACAACCACCGTCGCCCGGAAACTTGGACTTCCCACGAGACAAAACCACTCCACGCGAACCGCATAAAAGGGAAAACAACTAAGATGTACTTTTTTCTCTATATTATTCTCACATACACCCCAAATGTACTGCTTTTTTATTATTTTATTGGGAAATCGGTTATACAATTATTTATTAACTATCTTTATAGAATTCAATATAAAAAATAGTGTAAAAAACGTATGAGAGAAAGAATTTATGAAATAAAAAAAATTTAAGTGAAATTACAAAATTTTACTCTGATATGTCATATAAATTAAAAAAATGGATATTTTTTTGATTATACAAATTTGTTTAGGAAATAAACCAAAAATTAAAATACACATTAAAAAATTGAGTCAAGGTCACAAAAAGTTAACAAGTAAAATTATGACAAGAAAACACAAATAATAAAACCAGGTTTTTTCCGAGCACATAAGTGACTTCAAAAATGACATAAACAAATCCAAATTCTCCGAACATCAAAATTTCCACATCCACCCACCCCCATGTAAAAATGCACAAACTAAATCACAGTCATCCAAAAGGAAACCATGAACACTACAGAAAACTTTTTCATCCAACCGCAATACCAATAACAAAAATGTCCTTAACGAACAATTACATTTGAAAACCAAAACCTCTCAACCCCTTTAAGAAACTTCCCCAACATACCAAAAAAAAACCTATGTTCCTGCCCTTCCTTCCAGTATTTAATAATCTGTTCGGCCAGGTCGAGAAGATTTGGACCTTCCATTCTTCCTTTTCTAATTACTCTTTCTAAATTTTTTTAACTCTTTATTATTTCACCACAACTTATCTAATAACAAATTAAACCTCACATTATATCGTTTTCACACCCATGCTTTTTTCGTCACTATGACTTTCTTATTTTCTAGACTATTATAACCTTTTTTCATTTACACAACATTTTAATTTTTAATCATTTCGTTTTCTGTATTCAAATGGAACTACTCATACAGGCATAGTCAAATGGAAAATATGATATTTAATTTTTAATTGGTTAGTTACATATTTATTTAACCAATTTTTTCCCCCTTTTTGTTTTCTTTCTTGGCTAACGCCTATTTACTTGCACCATAAAACCTATTAAAATTTTTCTTTAGATTTAGTCCGATGAAGGCGCCGTAATGTGCCGAAACATGTTGTAATCTAAGGCCGTTCAACACGCCTATAAAGGAATTCAATAAAAAATAAATTCAATTAAATGTCTATAATTCAACATTTTTCAAACTTTCTTAAAACAAAAAAATTTTAATTTTTCCTAAAATTTCTTTGCAATTAATTACAAACTTTAACTCCTAGTCAATCAAAACTAATGTATCCATATGGTTTTAATTTATGTTTTAATTATGTTTAATTATTTGTGTTTCCCTTTTCCCTAATTTTTACTTGTTAACATATTGTTTACCTTGAAATCACATTTTTAATGTTATTTTTAATTGTGAATCATATCCTAAATCATATTTGATAATCAACAAACCCATCCATTTAATTTTAAATTTTTATAACATATCAAGTAAAATCTTGTAAAATTTTAAATTAAAATTTTAATTTTCCCCATAAATTTTTTTTCACATATGTTTTTACACTAATTATTTCATATTATTTCTATAAAGTGTTAATTATTGCTTCCTTATTACAATTTCATCAAGTAATTTAAAAAAAAAATTTTTAAATTATTTTCTTCCTTTTGCAGGATCCCAAATTAACCTTGATGGGACAAGAGGGAAAAAAATAATTAAATTTGAAATTTATTATTAATTTTAAGAGTGTTTATTGTACTTTTAGAATAAAAATCGAGTTTTTAAAGTGCATCTTTTTTGTTTTAAAGGTCCCTTTTTCTTTTTTGAGAGCATTAAAAAATTAATTTTAAGCATATTTTTGGGCTTTGCATATAACTTATGAGTTAAGCTTTTATAATCTTTTAAAAGACAGTTTATTAAGAGACTCAATTTTTAAATTTTTGTTTTTATTTTCTTACTTGTGATTTGATTTTTGTAAATACTTAATCATTCCTTTTTAAAACTTTCCCCCCCAATCCTAATTGGTTTATTAGGGGCCAAAAAACAAGTGGAAATCAAATATAAAAATAATGAAAGAGGGCAAAATGATTTTATATTTTGTTTATTTTGTTCTGTGCCCAAGGTTGAAAGGAAATTTTAGAATTAAAAAGAGCTTATTTTTCAATGATTTACTTTTCCACAAATGAGTGTTTTTTAGCTAAATTTTTGTTCGGCATTACCCTAATGAATGTTCGGAATTACCCCACCAGGTTTTTTCCAATTCCCAAACATACAAATTTTTTAAATGCTCCTGGGGGTTTATATTGTTGTGGGGTTCATATTAAACATAATAGGTGCTTTTAATAAGGTTCCATTCTTTCAAATCCTGAATTAAAAAAGAAAATATTTAAAATTTTTTAACAATTTTCCTTAATGTTTAGAATTCCCCACCCGCCCCAAAATAGATTTGTGCAAAAAGATTGGTTATTGAAGACAATGGGGGCTTAATAAACAAAACCTTTCCTTAAATGTTTTAAAATCAGTTTTTCAAGGGAATGGGGAATAAACCCAAATGGAGGCTAACTAAAGAAGATATTTAATTATAACCTCAAACCCGGAATGAACAATTGTCGTGGGGTCGCCCTGGTAGAATTGGCAGGGCCCCGAACTTTATGGTTTAAAAGGGAGGGGGTTTTAAATTTACACTGAAAATAAGGAAACAGGGAATGTGAGTCATTGCTATTTGGAGATTTTAACACGATTTATATAAGGCAAAAGGGGGACTACACCTTTTTTCAGGTTATTATTTTTTTTAGCTTTCAGTGAACATAACCATAACAAATTTAATGAACGTTTTATTTGATTAAGTTAAAATTTTTGTACAAATGGTGAAATACTTGCCTAAACTAGTAAATAGTTGTAATTTAAAAATAAATTGGATTTATATTGACCATAAGTAAAAACCAAGTAAATAAATACTGATTTAAAAATAAACTGGAACTATAATGCCACGGGTAAATAAAATTCATTTAGGCCTACTATTGTAATTTGTTCAAAAACGCACTCTATTTAAAATGAATAAGCAGATTCTTTTGGGGGAAAGTAAGAAAAAAGAAATACAATTGGGTAATTTTATATGAGAAATTTTTGTTAATTTTGAGCGTTGGCTCTACTACTCTCAATAAAAATCAGAGTATTTTAAAAATAAAATTTACTACAAGACGATGTATTGGTTTAATATTAGCAGTTATTATATCGCCTAACGAAGCTGAGGGTAGCTATTGTTTTAAAAAAACAAATATTAGTTTATCGTCTCTGTCACTTCCTTCTGTTTGAGAAGAAGGATGAAACTTTGTACACGTTCCTAATTCGCATGACAATTCTAACTATTAAAATTTAACCAGATCCGTCGCTAATTATAATTTTTACTTTCTCACAACAGGAGAAAGTATTGGTATCGTGAAAAAATCTATCTCGAGATTTTGACAAATTTTTATATTTTATGTGAACAAGAACCCAAAGAATTGGACTTCACAATTGTCTGCCCCTGAACACGTGGTCTAAGCGGTTTATGGATTTTGTTCAAACTTGATATTTAGTATTATAAAGCTATAACCCAATTTATTTTTAACATAGCCCTTTAATTAAGAGTAGTTTAATGATGAGTAATTTTCTGAATTCCAAATTTTCAGACAATGGATTTTATGATTTTGTTTAAAATGAATATCTAGGATTTGTTTGAAATGACAAACAGCACTTTATAATTATTTAATTCAGGGGAAATTCGTTGACAGGTAGCTTAACCATGGACAATTTTGAAAATTACAAGTATTTCGAAACTATCTCTAACGATTTTGTTCCAAAAGGATATATTGGGAGTATTTGAGATGACAAATAACCTTGTAAACTTTGTTTTGGGTAAAAATTCGATAAACGGTATTTTACTGAGGGGTGATTTTTTTAAATTCAAATTATTTTGAAAAGGCTTTAACAATTTGTCTTAAAATTTATATCTGGGGGGTGTTTGACACGAAGATGCCAAAGCGGTGTTTGAGGGGAATTTTCTAGGGTAGTTTACTAGTGACCGGATTTTTTTTATTTTAATATTTTAAAAAGGACTTTAGTGATTTGGTTTAAAATTGTTACCGGGATACTATTTTGCATATCAATATTATTATTATTATTATTATTATTATATGTGGTTTAGAGGCCCATCGACACATCGAGGTCATTAGGGCCTTGAAATATATTTAAAACATAAATAAAATCCCGATAGGGGAGAGATATAATCATTCACCACCTGAGACACTCCATAGGAGTGCTCAATTGGGCTCAAAGTACAATTGAGTGAAACACCTGCTAAAAAAAACCACAGGTGTATCACTCTAAGAAAAACAAAACAAACACATTAAAACAATATATTAGTTAAAAAGACAAAACTAACATGTTAAAATAATTATTTTATTAAAGTTTGTTAAAATGGATAAACGACAAGACAACACATTAAAGTATACTAAAATGTTAAAAAGGTCTCAATATGAGATAAAATCCAGATGAGCCACTTTATAAAAGTGGCTCAAATGGAACTAAAAAGATTCGCCTGGCGTATAAAATGGAGTAAACAAATAACTCCTTCAGCGCTGTCGCGTAATAAAAAACGAAGGTCACCTTAAAATCAAGGGCCAGGCGAATAGGGACATACCTGCGACACTCCACCAGAATGTGGTGCACACTAAGGGGAGCATCGCAAAATTACACACTGGAGTGGATCCCCTCTGAGTAAAAAATCCGTGGGTTAGAAATGTATGCCCGACGCGGAGTCTCGTCACGATGACCTCCTCTCTCCTAGACTTTCGTATAGAAGAGGGCCATCGCGACACACCGTCCCTGATGGACCGCAGCTTGTTCTGAGCAGGGGTCGAGACCCACTGCTCGTGCCAGGTGCGTAACACTCCACGCGAACATAACCCTTAAGCTCTAAAAACATGACACCCAGACTCGCCTCCGGAGGCAAGCTCGCTGCCTCCTTGGCTGCCTGGTCCGCCAGTTCATTCCCTGAAGACCAGCGTGACCAGGAATCCAGCAAAAGGCGAGCCGGGTGCTTAATGAATCAATTTTTAAAATTTGTTCATGTATCATCTGCACGAGGGGATTTCAGGATAAAGTGTGGACAATGCCAACAGAGCACTCATGGAATCCGTGCAGATGAGAACAGAACGGTGACTATTTCGATATATAAAACACAAAGATTTAAAAATGGCATACAATTCAGCCGTAAAAACACTGGTTTCTTTAGGTAAACCAAATTTAAAATTGGATCCTTCCACAACAAAAGCACATCCCACGGAGGCTCCAGATTTAGAGCCATCAGTGTAGATTCGCTCAAATCCGTGAAAGCGAGTGGAGAGGAGCTCATCAAAGGTCCTCTCATATACAAAGTTTGGGTGGTCGCTTTAGGGAACTTGGCAAGATCAAAATGGCATTTCGGAGGGCGTATTTTCCAGGGAGAAACTCGACCTGGTGATATGGGGATAGCCTTTGGCAGACTATCCCACACGTGTCGAAAACCGATAGCATCCGGATCCCAACCGGCCTTGTACTACGCCATTTGGTTTCATACAAGACACGGTTAGGGGGATGAAAAACAGGGCGGTAGGCAACATGCTCTGGCATGCAGTGCAGTTTGGACACATAAGATGCCAGGAGGTAAGACCGCCGGTAAGAAAGAGGGGGCCACCGGCGTCGGCACAAATGCTGACGACTGGACTAGTACGAAAAGCACCAGTAGCCAGTCGAATGCCAGCATGGTGGACGCTATCGAGCATCTTTAACGCCGAGGGTCTAGCGGAACCATAAACAAACGCTGTAATCAAGTTTTGATCTCACCAAGGCTCTATAGAGGCGCATCAAGGTTTCCCTATCCGCACCCCAGGACCGCCCGCTAACCACTTTGAGCAGGTTTAGTGCTTTTATAGACCTCGCTTTCAAGTCTTTGATGTGGAGGATCCAAGTTAATTTAAAATCAAATAAAAGTCCCAGAAACTTTACGGTTTCTGAGACTGGAAGAACGGCGTGGTTCATTAAAATATTGGGGGCTGGCTGTATTCCGCGAAATCTATGGAAGTGGACGACCGTCGTTTTGGCTGCAGAAAAGCGAAAGCCATTAACGCGATGCCCACGACCAAAGCTTGTTAAACACTCAGTTGTATCTGTCGTTCAGCCCTGTGGAGATTTGACGAACTGCAATAAATTGCGTAGTCATCCACAAAGAGGCATGAACGAACAGGTGAGCGCACGTTGTCCACAATACTATTTATCGCGAGAGCGAACAAGGTACAGCTTAGAATACTACCCTGAGGCACCCCATTTTCTTGAATAAAAATCCTTGGATAAGGTGTTATTTAACCTTACCCGAAAGTGTCTATCCGACATAAAATTAGATATAAAAGAAAGGGGTTTCCTCGAAACCCCCAATTAAAAAGTGTTTTCAAAATGCCGTACCGCCAGGTGGTGTCGTACGCTTTCTCCAGATCGAAAAAAACTGCCATAAGGTGCTGCTTATGGAGAAAAGCGTCACGGACAGCCGTCTCTAGACGGACAAGATGATCCACTGTAGATCGGTTCCGGCGAAAACCACATTGAATATTAGATAGCAGATTGCGGGATTCTAAATACCATATAAGTCGTTTATTAATAATTTTTTCCAGTATTTTACATACACAACTAGTTAAAGCTATCGGTCGATAACTAGTTGGTTCCAATTTATCTTTGCCACTTTTATATAACGGGATAACGATTGCTTGCCTCCAAAGTGATGGGAAATGATGAGATTTCCAGACACTATTTTAAAAGGTTTCCAGAAGATATGCGTGTCCGGCAGGGGGCAGCTGCCGCAACATTTCATAGTGGATATCATCTGGACCGGAAGCCGTGTTACCTGCCTGGGAGAGGGCATAGGTAAGTTCCTCTTTAGTAAAGGGGGAGTTATAATCCTCCCCCGACTTGGACCAAAATCAATAGTACGGCGCTCGATGCTCCTCTTATGCACCGCGAACTCATTAGAGTAGCTCGCAGTGCTAGAAATAGCGGCGAACATCGAGCCCAATACATTGGCGACCTCCATGGGGGGAGACAAGTGAACCGTTAGACATGATGCGGGTATATTATTAATGGTATTTTTGCTAAATACGTACTTTACGAATGTGATCCCAAACCTTGGTTGTGGGAGTGGAAATAGTAAGGGTATAAATAAACTGTCTCCAAGACTTTCTTCTGCTTTCTCGAATGATACGGCGAGCTCTAGCACGTAGAATCCGGAATGACTCCAGATTCTCCCAAGTTGGACGTCGATGAAAGAAACGTAGGGCCCTTCGACGGTTAGAAATAGCCAGCCGGGACTCCTCGTTTCCACCAGGGAACAGGACGGTGGGCGGGTTTGGCGAGGATTTTGGGATGGATGCCCTGGCCGCCGCTATGACCTCGAAGTAAATTGCCCAGCCTTAACATCGACGTCGGGAGAATGGGGTTCGTCGAATACGGCGAGCTCGCGGAATATATGCCAGTTAGCACGTTTTAGAACACATTGAGGGAACCTTGCTGTACTGGGAGGATCTTTAATTTGTGAAAGCAGAATGGAAAGTGATCGCTGCCACATAGGTCCGAGTGAACCTCCCAAAGGAAGTGTAGCAGCGATCCCGGGACTACAAAACGTTAGGTCGATGGCAGAGGATACACCATTAAAGGTAGAGAAGTGTGTCTGGGTCCCGGTGTTCATTAACACCGGGTTTCCCGAGACAAGAATATCCTCTACCATCCTCCCGCGGGTGTCTGTAAAATTAGACCCCCACACCCAGGTTATGCGCATTAAAGTCCCCCAAGATGATATAGGGGGCGGGAAGTTGTATAAAGAGGGCCTCTAGGGTCCTCTTAGGAACACGCTCTCCCGGTGGGAGGTAGATGCAACATATTGTTACTTCCAAAGGGAGGGAGACTCTGACAGCAATCACTTGGAGACAGAAACGATATTAATATTTGTGTGATATATATTGCTTCGTGCGAATATAGCCACACCTCCGCTAGCCCGATTAAAGAAAGGCTTGTCGGTACGATACACATCGTACCCACGAAGCATCGGGTTGTCTTTGGGCGGAAGTGGGTCTCCTGCAAACACAAGATGGAAGGATGCAGGGAAGAAATTTGTTGTTTAATTTCAACTACACGAGCATAGAAACCCCTACAATTCCATTGTAGTAGCGTCATACTTAGTTAATATAATATTTAGTTATCCTCGCAATCCATGTCACTATCCCTTAATAATAAAAATTGGTTGTGGGCCTTTTTAGGTCCTCTTGCCTTTCCCAGTCTCTCCTGGACCTCCGCTTCAGGAGAGGCTTGGGTTTATTTTGGAGAGACTGGGTATCGGATCCTTGCGCGAAGGCTTTGTTAAGGCCTTCGACGCTTTTTTAATATTATTTATTTCGGCGGTCACTCGCTGGTCCTTCTTCAAGGCACCAGGGGGACTCGCCTTTACGGCCTCACCTGTTCCGCCACTCATCCCGGGCTCTGGTGGCCCCAGAGGCCAGAATGAATGACCCAACAGTGCCGCACGTAATTTATTTCGGGGGTGTTCCCTAAGGAGGGCTCGAGGTGTTCCCGGGAGGTTTCGGGGGTGTTACCCAAGGAGGGCTCGGGGGGTTCCCGAGGAGGCCCGGGGGTTCCCCGAAGAGGGCTCGGGAGGGTTCCCGAGGAGCCCTCCTGGTGGTACAGGTGGGGAGACGACTTAGGTGGCAGTTGTGCCCCTATCGACAATTTCGGCGACACCTTGGTTGGCGCGTTTTCAATACTGTTGTCTCGAGCAGAGACCAATGGCACAGGTCGCGATGACTTCTTAGCGAGATTAACTGCGCAATGGCAATTTGGACAGTTAATGTTTTGGCTGACAATCTGGCTGTATGATGTTTGGAATACCGGAGCCTGACTAGATGCGTATTCCTTGCGTGCCTGGGTATATGAATCTTTTGTTCGGATTGAATCTCCAGGACTTTTTTTTCTAACCTTACATTTCGGACAGGCCCGAGACCAGGGAGAGTGTGGACCCTTGCAGTTTATGCAGATCTTCGGAGACTCACTTGGTGTTTCGTGAGCCTCTTGTCCACAATCCGGACAGGTCGGCTTACCACGGCATCGCAGCTTCGTATGCCCAAATTCCTGACACTGAAAACAGCGCCTAAGATTAGGGACATACGGCCGGACCCTGAGCACGTGGAAGCCTGCTCGGACCTCCTTTGGAAGGATAGGTGTCGCAAAAGTTAGGATATACGTGTCAGTTTTTTTATCTTGTCCGTTCTGTTTGGTGCCCAATACGGTACACTTCGGTGACGTGTTGAGGGGAAAGCTCCTCACAGATATCCTCAATGCTCACGCAGTCGAGGGCATAGCAAGTGACCACTCCTTGCAAACATTGAGGAACCTGTGAGTTCCACCTTCACCGGTATATGAGACGTATTGCTCAACGGTATCTCCGAGATTGCCATTACTCTTGAGGACTGGATGTCAGTTGTTTGTCTGTATCATTATCGTGCCATCACGCAGTTTTTTTATTGATACGTCCGACTGTGCTACACCATTATCACTCTTTCGAGGATAAATGGGCTTACTCGCTTTAGTACTTTCGTTTTCCTCTGCTCGAGACATTACCAGAAAGCGGGGCTGGGGCCTCACCACTTCCTGGACCTTTTCCATCGATGGGCTGGACGGCCTTACCCGTTTCCGCCCCTTATCAATATTACGGCCCTGTGAGGGGCCGGGCAGTGAGTTGCCAGCAGGGTTTGGCAGTACGATGCCAGCGGCGACAATATTATCGGCCATGCCGTAATTGGGGACAACCTACACAGTACTCGGATCGTAGACCCAGGGTGACCCAAGTTGGTACTACCACATATGGTCCTGTTAACTGTCCCGATGAGAGGCTCTATACGACGCCTAGACATGACAACCTTCGCATAGAGCATCGCTGAGACAGAGGTCGTCGCAGCAAGTGGGTGTAGGAAAGTGCCAATTTTACGTCCGGGCCCTCATGAACGCAACCGATCTTTTCCCAAAGTAGGGTACCCGGTTATTGTCATCCCTAAGGCCCTTCTACTAAGGTATTGCAACCGGCGCATTTTCATTTAGGAGCTCAAGGCAGTGGTATCTAATAATAAACAGAGAAGCGCCGGGTTAGTTGCCAAGGTCGTCAACGGAAAGGCCAAAGCCTCTGTGCAGGATGAACGGTTGGGGGAAAGGAAGACAAAGGTAAGGATAGATAAAGCGAAGGGGGAAGAGTGAAAAAAGGGGGAAAGAGTGAAGGAAGAAGAAAATGATGTGAAAGGAAATATATAGGATAGGTTTGTCCCACACGAGTACGTCCTGCACAGAAGCCTCCCTTTTAGTCGCTTCTTACGACCACAGGGGTTACTGCGGGACTATTCTAAACCCCGTCCCGCAGGGGGTTTTAATACATATCTGTTAGGTTTTGAAGGTATAAATTGCTTAACGGAGCACTCCCCCGAAATCCTAGATCCACCGTAACGTCTTTCCCTAATGAATAATACTTTGACAGTTTGTAACAAAGATGATGAACTTTCCTTATTTGTCTGGTATCAAGATCATCAAATCACATACATTTTATGGGAATTTTTGAACCTCTTCAAGCTCAATACAATACAAATACGTTCTACTCCAAACCCATATTCACCCCAAAGCTCTACCATTTATAGTCTGTTGCTTTTTAGGAACTCCTGAAAGGTAGAGTAATCCAATGACAGCTTTAATTTCAACAACATTTGTTGTTCTTGAGTCCCTTTCACGTTGAAATTGATTTTGGTTTTTTCAATATATTTATTAGTGTACTGCACAATCATTCCAATTATATCTTCTAAAAATAAAGCATTTCAAACATTTGTAAGGTGTGACAACATTCCGAGCATTTCCAAGTATTACTGGCTCCCACGTCTCCCTCTAGAAGTTGGTTTTTTATTTGACCATTTAGTAATTTTATTCTTCCCTACGTACTCAAAATTTATCTATTTCATCTTCCCGGAGCACAGTTCCTCCTCTTATTCAGTGCCCGAGTCTCCTTCTCTTTCTACTATACAGTCTTCCCCATCTGTATCTAGTTCATCTTCAAAATATTCATCAAGATCTAGCTCATCATTCAAAAGTAGTCTATGTTATTATTATTAGCACCGCGTCTTACTACCCATTCGGGTTATACGCACTTACGCTAATGTGTAATGTAGGGTGATTGTGAGATGAAATGAAGGGCCTTCATTTTAACATGGAATCCGAACCACGGTGGTGGCCTGGCATTCCCCACATTCACAATATGTCTTGTCAGAGGTAAAGGGAAAGGGGTTTTGGAAATCAGATAAATCTGTGCCGGGACCGAGGATTGAACCCCGGCCGCCAGCACAGAAGTCTGACCCCTTTACCCCTAGACCGCAGGTCCCCGGGTAGTATCTCTGAACAACCTCCAGGTCTTTTGGGGTTATGTAGATCAAATTTTGTTGCTCACGTGCCATAACGAAGGAAAAATACTTTCTAACGTGATCGAGCGCAATTAATTTATCAGATTATTTATCAACAAAAAAGGGCCAAATTGAAGAACTCGATAGTTTATACTTTTACATATGTAATAATACATTTTTTACAATAGTTTATAAGGAATAAAATTGATGTGCCCGATGGAGGGTTCATGGAATGTCTTTGGATATAAGTAATAATAAATAACCTGTTTGATATTTTAGTAAACATTGGCTTAAATAAAAAATAAAAAATATTCTGCCCATATCAATTTCATTTTCATCATGCATAATTAAGTCATTCATGACTGTTTGATTAGAAATTAATATTAAATCCAAACTAATGAAATAACTAGGAATAATTCATGCGTTAGTTTGTAAGTTGTGCTGATATAATCCCGTGTTCGTAAAGTAAACCCACACATTAAATAACCAAACATTAATATAGTTTATATCAAAGATTAAATTATGTTTGCATAAATTCTGTGCTGTCTTAATTTGATTTACTAATGAACATTTGGAACACTTTTTATAATAACTTTTTTTTTGCTGTCAACATTGATACTATTTTATTATGTTGTAACGGTGGCATGGGAGACCTGGGGGTTGCGGGCCGTTCACATATAAGCCGCGAGAATGTTTCGATATATTAGGGTACGCTGCTGATTATAGACATGATTGCAAATTCACACGAAATATTCAAGGTTGCGATTATTACAAATAAAACAACATATATATATTGAATTAAATTCAACTAAACAATTAACTAAATTAGAATTAAATTCAACTAAACAAGTAACTAAATTAAGTAATAAGAGTCATATCTAAGTCTGTAAACTAATAAACGAATTAGAACACGTAAAATAGAATTAAATTAAATAAACAGCTAATTGATAAGGAATAACATTACTTATTAAAATTTAAACAGCAGTCTCTTATAATGTTCAGTCACTGTCCAATCACAGTCGAAGTCTCACGTCACACCGACACTAGTCACCGCACACGACACTCTGCGTTGACCTGCGTTACACGAACTCTAGACTCGCTGGACAAGCTGCCAACTCCCAGGCACGCCAACCCGGACACACTGGTCCACTCACTTGGCTAGCCTCAACTCGTACTGGAGCTCCCCTGCTGACCAACAACCATGTATATGTAGAGGTCGGAGTTAAGAGTCTGGAATCCTCCAATTTTATACTGCTGGTACTCTTCTGGATTCGAAGAAAACGAACCCAGACGCTTCTAATCATGTCCATTTTCTTAGATTACGCTGCTCTTGTCCCTTTTAATAACCCCCTGGCAGTGAAACTGGCTATATCTGCTAAACAAAGAAGGAGATATATAGAATAGAGAGGGCCAACAAATGACAAGCACGCAGGCCCCACTCTCTTGACACTTATCTTTTCAATATTATTAGTGGTATCTTATAGGTATTTATACTTTCTATAAATTGTGCAGCTGCAGAGCACTTTAACTTAACATATGAATACGTGACAGTATTAATTTTTCTAGTTGTCAGATAGGGTTCCTTCTTAAAAAATGGGTAACTATAGAAAAAAAAAAAACCTCCATGGTTTTGACCCCGCGATCGAACTAAACCGCCGAGCGGCCACCACCATTAATGATAGTGCTAACTTCGAGGGTAGAGCGTGTCATTTTGGCCCAGTAAAAAAACCCCCTGGCATATATCTCATTTTTTCTAAAACCAGAGCTGCTACATATTTTTAATTTTTAAAAAATTTTAATATTTCAAAAAAAAATTTAAGCTTGTCTTGCCAAAAAAAAATTATGTTAGAACTTATTGTATAAAAATGTTACAATTTTAGACTCGACCATTGTAATTGTAAAAATTTATTAACTAAGGATTTTTAAATTTAAAACATAACTTTGGTGTAAAGTTAAAAAAAAAAAACAAAAAAAATTTTAAATAATAAAATTTCGTTAATAGGATTTAGTTAACGTTTGGGCATGGCTACTTATCAATCTCTCATTCAAAAAAGTCCCTAAAAAGATAATTTTCTTCCCCCCCACACCCCCTTTTCCCAGGACTAAAAAAAATTTGATAGGGGACTTTAAAAAACAGAGGAGAAGCAATTAAAAGCCGATATAATGTGCCCTTTAAAAGTGATCTTTCCCCTGGCGATAAAGTTTTTCCACCAAAAGCAACACCTAATTAGTTTTTTGCTTAAAAAAGAGAAGAGGGGAAAACCTACTAAATTACCCCTGAAAAGAAGTCCCACTCCACTGCACCTTTCCCCAAGATGCGTGAAGCTTCCTTTTTAAATTGTTTAATTTTTGGAACAATTTTAACTACAAAAATGATTTGGTGGAAAATTAGGATTTTAAATTTACAGACGGGAAATGCATGCTTTTTACTCGGCCCGAAATTTATTAAATTTTCGCTTCTTTTTCCAAGAATGTAAAACTTAAAACAATAATTTTACCCATTTTTTTAAAAAGTTGTTTGAAAACGGTTGCTTAGGAAGATACTGGGCCCCAAAAAAAGCTTTAAAATATTTAGTGGAGGAGGGAAACATAATGTAATTTTACATCCCTTTGGGTACTCAACAAAAAGACATTTTTTTAGGTTAGTTAAGTCTCATAGAATACGGTAGGCGGGACATGCAGCGCAAAATGATAGAATCTAAAACCTTGTTTCTGGGTATTGCCTGAAAAAACCCAATGGGAAGAGACTTTTGGGGCAGACCTGGGACGCAGTTTGAAGAAAAACCCATTAAAATGGACCTGAAGGAGATGGGGTTTTAATGAGGGGGCCCTGGATAGATTTAGCTAAAGATGGGGAATTTAGGTGGGATACTTTGGCAAATGCGGCAATTAAACTTTCAAGTTCCTAAGACTATAAAGTAAGTAAATGTTCAAAAAATTTTCCAAGTTTTGGTTTATTTATAAAAATTATTAATTTAAAAAAAAATTTAAGTTTTTTTTCCCTTTGTTACCCACAAAATTTTAAAATATTTTGTCTCATAGAAAATAAAGTATAATTTAAAATATTTTTACCATAAATAATATAGATAATTTTCATTTTTCCTTTTATAAATAACCCAAAAAAATTTAAAAATTGTTTAGTTTCATAAATAATCTAACCTAAGTGTTTTTTTATTATAGTAATAAAACATAAATTAATAGGTACTTTGTCAAACGTAAAAGTGGGAAATTTTAAAATTTGTTTCTTTGTTGAGTGCATAGACCCTTGCAACGAAAATTTCAACCATCAACGATATTAAAAAAGGAAATTTAAAGAAGTTTCAATGCATGACGAAAAAGCGAGCAGGGAAAAAAACTGGGAAAGCGAAATAAAAATTTAGGTGCCGAAGCAAAAACATGTTTAAACCCTTTATTTTATGAAAAAATTAGAGTAAAACTCGATGCGTTTTTTGCGTTCCCTTTATAAGTATTCCATCCCTTATGTCTTATGACGGTTTCTAATAATATCCCAAACAGGCAAGAGAAAATAAAAGAAAAAAAAAGAAAAAAATGAACCGCCCTTTTGAGGGTGTACGAGATTCGGCCCCATCTCGGTTAGCTCTGTAGTCTCGTTTCCACTTTTTTTAAGATTATTTTTCAGTTTAATTATGTTTAAAAATTTCCTTTAAAATTTTTTTATATCTAACAATTTTTTCCCGAATTATTACATATTTAGCTCAAATTTTAATTTTAAAATTTAAAAAATAAAGGTGATTTTTTAAAAAGTGAATTTTTTTTGTATTTAACTTAATATAATTTAATGTGTGCTCTACATCCTTGTGATCAAAATTTTTTAAACCTAGCAAAATTTACACAAAAATGTTGTGTGTGAAATGCGTCACAACATTGAAAATATTAAACTAAAAATTTTTTTCAGTTTATCCAAAAGGAGTAGCAAAAAGGGGAAAACCCAAACCCAAGCCCGGGTGCATTGAAAAAAGTAAAGGACACACAGGATTTTTTGAGTTAAGCATGATCTCTTTTTTTTATTAATTATTATTATTATTATTGCACCGCCCCTTCCCTTTCTACCCGTTCCCGGGGTTTTACGCACTTTTCCGCTAAAGTGTAATGGTAGGGTGATTGGGAGATGAAATGAAGGACCCCACAGTTTAACGTGGGGAAACCGAACCACGGTGGGGCCCCCGGCATTCCCCCCATTCCAAGATGGGCTTGTCAGAGGTTTAAGGAAGGGTTTGGAAAACAGATTAAAATTTTTGCCCGGGGCCGAGGATTGAAAACCCCCGGGCCCCCAGCACAAAAAGTTGACACCTTAAACCCCCCCAGACCACCAGGTCACCCCTTTTTTTTTTTTAATCTTATAACGACATTTTTTGGGAAGAAAATAACCAAGGGATCTTGACAGTTATTAAGGTTAGATTTGCTTTGAATAGTAGGCCTGTCTGGGTTAATTAACTTAAAGTGGGCAATATAAATCAATCGAAAAAAGTACAGGGCCCTAAGCCTATTAAAACTAATTAGCATAAACAACTGAGGGAGTCCTCTAATTTTGGCCCCTTTGTTCACTTAGACGAGTGTCTTGTACGATTTAAACCCTTTCCCAAATTTTAAAGCATTTATTTCTTAAAATTTTAAAAAATTTTATTGCTTAACCCGTACGTTATTTCAAAAAATTAAAACGTAGAATCAATTTAAACCCAAAAAATTAAAAAGCAAATTTTTTTTTTACATTAAATAGGAAAAAAAATTCACCTCCCCAAAGCAACGGATATTTTTCGGCCTTTTCTAGAACTATTGACCACTTTTATACTAAGCCCCAAACATAATTTTTACCGTTTTATGATGGCCACAATTTACTTTATTAAAAAGTAAATTAATTTTTTTTTTTTTTTAAAATTAGTTGTAGGTGTTCACAAGTGGGCCTCCCAAAACTACCACATTATAAACAAAGTAAAAAAAATATTGATGAGTAATTGAAAAAACACAAGTTTATATTTTTATTGGGTTTATAACACTTACCCAAACCCGATTTTAACCTTCCCTTTTATTATTTGACACTTTATAAACCCAGCTAAAACCTAACGTTTTTGTGTAAAAAAATTTAAAAATTTATAATTATATATAAAAAAAAATATTAAAATGTAATAAACGTGGATGTTTCATTTTCATAAAAATGAAGTTATTGCCTTTTTAGTGCGGACTGCGCTAGATTGTGATTTGAAACGAAAAGAATAATGGGACGATGTCTTCCATCCAGTGGCGGGAATAAAGGGGAAAAGGGCCCTTTACGTAATGGGTCTTTTAATTTTAAGCTACTTTTTCCTAGCGACGCAAACATGCGGGGCGTAGCACGCAATACTTTGGGACAAAATGCGCTGAGCACTTAAATAATGGGGGTTTAAAATTTTCGAGTGTTTTTTCCAAAAACAACGCGATCCCGCGCGCCCCGCAACAGCCCGTCTGCTTTTGGAGAAAGTCAATTGCGACCTGCGGGGGCCGGCATTAAGACGTTGGGGTTTGTGTTTATTGCGGTCATTAGTTGTATAGGAATTTTTGTTTTTTAAAAATTGGACCTAATCAACAAGCTACTCAGCCCCGTTTTTCTTGGAGGGATGACGAGGGAATTGATGATTTGGTTTTCGGACATGAGATTCTATGGAAAATTAGTGATCCGCATTTATAAGAAAAATAAAAAAGGACAAAAATCTGGATTGAAATAGGAAAAAACCAAAAAATGTTTCGGGTAATTCAAACTATATTTATTAAGTAGATTTACACTATGATTATTTTTAATTCCTGTCTGTACAGAGTGAAAACCATAAAAAGGGAATTAAGACCACACCATCTTTAAAGCCCTTTTAAATCAATGTTTATGAAATTTTAATTCAGGCGTAACAAAATTTAAAATTTTAATTTTAAATTGTTTCCATTAGCCCAAACCCACCAAGCCTTTTTAACTCTATTTTAAAATTTTTAAAATAAGGCTTGTTTTTTCCTGTCATAGTTTTCTTCTTTAAAAGGGAGTTGTAAAATCGGCTTCTCACTTTTAAGCCTTTTTGATTTTAAACCACCAACCCCGCCAAGGGTATCATATTTTCTGTCGGCAGTTCATACTCTTGGACTTGTGATTGCCCCCTTTGGGGGTTTCTTTTTAAGGTAATCATCCCCAAATTAAATTGTGAAAACAGCAGCAGAAAACAGATCACCAAGTCAACTGGGCTCTGGTTTCAAATTTAATTTGGGGGTGAAAAAAAATTTGAAAAAACAACTCACATAATTTTCCCAAAAAAATTTTCTGTTACTCTCCAAGCTTTTGCCAATGCATTAAATTTTAGTTCTTCTTGCTGACATCAACTACAGCCTGTTTTTGGGCAGTACCCGGGTTTTAAAACGTGTTTATCCAATCTTAAAGGGCCCCATCACCGACAACGACAGGGGGGAGCCCAAAAAATTTGAATTGGGTAAATATTGTGGAGGAGGAAAAATTTGTCCCAAACTTTTTACCCAAATTACCCCAATGTTAGTTTGTTGTATTCCCGTATGCCCTCTTTACGTTGATCCACATCGGGCAAGAATGAATTTTTCAGTTTGCATCCACCCTAGCAAAAAGAAAAAAAGGGGGAAGAATCCTTTTTAACTTGTGAAAAAGAAATTCCCAAAAATTATCGGTGGAAAAAATTCAAGGCAAAAGGCTGCAACTGTAAGCAATTTACTCCATCCGAAAAAAATGAGGCAAAAAATTTTAAAAATTCAAGATTGTTGGGTTGCTTGGAAATTCGTCGTCAGCTACCTCCTGTGCAAAACCTTCTCAACTTTTAACTTATGCCAATCTGCCTTTGCACATCATCTGCAGTTTCGCAAAAGTGAATCCTTAGGGGACCTCTACCAATTCACGCCCAAAAGGGTTTGTTCACCTTTGGCCCGATTTCACCCTGAATCATTATTTAAAAAAAGGGAAATTTTTCCCAACAACATAGTCCCACATGGTAATCTTTTGAATCTTTAAAAACTTTTTTAAAAACAATTTGGTTTTTTTCACAAAATTCCCAAAATTTTTTTATAAATTTTTTGATTTGGTAATTAAAATGTTCTTCTGGTTTTAAAAAAAAAAGGGGTTTCATTGCTGCCTTTAATTTGTCATATTTTATGTATTTTGAATTACAGTACAGTTTCTAAATTTGATCATCAATAAACATTATTTTAAAGTTAAATTTAGGCTAGGTTATTTTATTAAAACTGCCAATAGTACCTTAAAGTTTAAAAGGGAAGTTTTTTATTGGCGATAGTGGATTCTGCTTTTGATTTTGGGTTTGGCTCCCCCCTTCAGATCTTCTACAATTAGACTCAAAAGAAAAAGAAAAATTTGGGTTCCCGGGGTTTTGAATTTTAAAATACGCCTTTTAAAATTATCTATCGTCTATAAAGTTTCTTGTTTGTTTAAATGTCTTAAAAACTTCCCCCACTGTCCCTACTCAAAATACATTTCACTTTTTAGTCTTTTTGAGTTTCAAGGTTTGGGCTTTGGGGTAAAATGTCAACATCCTCCTCCCCCAAACCCGTTTTTCTTTCGTTTTTCATTAACGCTAAACACCCTTCCCCCCATGGGGAGTACACTCATTTAAAAAAAAACATTTGCTTAATACTAGAGAAATCCCCCAACAACCCGAGAGACAAAAAAATAAAGATGGGGTGAACCCTCTGTCTTTTTGGGAAAAAAAATTGCGCGGGCCGTGATACGTACTTTCGCTCCCATCCAAAGCATTGCGTACTGGGACGGTTTTGTATTGCGTTTGCTAGGAAAAAGAGCTTTAATTTTTAAAAATTATTTGGGGCGATTGTGTGTCGAGTTTTATTTAAAAATAGTTTCTTTAAAATTTTTTAAAAATTATTAAATCTTGGTTTTTATTCGACTCTAATTTTTATAGGGTGAAAAAATAAAGTGAATAATTTATCCACACATGGTACCATTTCAGGGGAAAAAAAATACCCAAAAATTGTGGGACGGTTAAGAATTTCTAAACTAGAAAACCCAAAAACTTTTATTAAATTTTATTTTTGAGACTTTGGCCTAACATCTCACAATGGGGTTGCCCTTTTTAAAAAAAACAAAACACACAAAATAAGGAGGTTAAGAAAAAAAAAAAATTCCGCATAAAAGAGGCTATATTTTTTTAAATTAATTAGCACTGCATCTTTTACCCTTTCGGCTACCTAATAGGCTAACATTAAACACGGGCCCCAATAAATTCAAGCTTAGGCTAAAACAAGAGCAACTTAAACCACTTGTTATTATAAAATTTTTTTAAAATTTACCAATACTTTTAAAATTACACCTCGGTCCCGGCACAGATTTATTGATTCCCAAAACCCCTTTCCCTTTTCCCCTTTGACAAGACATTTGTAAATTTGTGAGGAAGGGCCAGGGCCCTCCCCCGTGGTTCGGATTCCACTTAAACTGTAGATCCTTATTTCATTCACAATCCCCCCTTTTCCCATTACAAAATTAGCGTAAGTGCGTATAACCGAAGGGGTTTGTGGGGGGACCGGGTGTAATAATTTTTAAAAATTAATAATAACACTAAAATTTAAAATTTATTTTTTAAATTTCTTTTTTGTAGATGATTTCATCTTGAAATGTGGGGGCTAAACATGATTAAAAGGGGAAATTTTGGGCCCTATGCAAAAAATTGTTTAGTATTTTATTAATTTACAATAGGGAGAATTTTGGGGGCAATTTTTTTTAAACAAATAAAAATAGGGAATTCATGGGGAAAAAAAATAGGGCCCCGTGATTATTTTAATAAAAATACTATAATTAATTTGCACAATTTCTTCAACTTTGCAGTACCACTTTGAGGCTTTATAGAGTTGATCGGTTTGTGAAAGCTTCAACAAAAATGTCGTGCCAAAAATTTTTTTTTCCAAAAACCCCTCTTATCCATGGGCAAAAGAGTACATGAGCAAAAGGGAGAATTAAACTACTTTAAAAGTAAAGGGGAAAAATCTTAGGTCTTTTAAATAAAACCCATGGTACTGATGTTTTAGTGTAGGCTCCCATTGTTTACTTTAAATTTTTGTTTGGTATTTTAAAGCGTTTCTTAAAATCACATAATGCCTATCACTTTTAAACACTTTTTTTTTCAATAAATCATGTATTAAAGTATCAAAAGGTCTTTAAAAATTTCCCCATTAGGCTTCCTTCTTTAATCACACTTTTGGGGTTATTCTTTAAGTAAAAAATTTTTTAAAGAAAAAAAACAACCCAAATCAAAAACAAATTTTTTAAACTTTCTTCCAATCCTGCAGCTCATTTAAGGATAAAAAGATTTTCAAAAGGGGTTTTTTTATAAAATATGGGCCCAAATTTCTTGAATATAAAAAAGTTTTAATTTGGGAAAAAACCCGGGAGCGAGAATCAGGTAAAAACTTTAGGGTAAGCCAGCTATCACAAAAGATTTTGAAAAAGGATAGAAAATGTCTTTTAGTAAAGGGATGTTTTTTTTCTTTGGCCCTTTCATAAAACAAATGTGGGCAGTTTGATAAGTTTTCAGCCTAGGGCATGAGGGCCCAGCCCAAAGAGGGGGAATGTGTGCCCCGATTCTCATAGGAGCGAAGTTTAGTGGAAATAAGGAAAAAAGGGGGGGCAACGAAAAGGGGAATGTGTTTTCCCGCACTTCTCATAGCCAGCGAAAGTTAGGAAATAAGGGAAAAAAGGGGGGCAAGGGGTAATGTGTGTCCAGGCATTCTTTATAGGGGAGCGAAAATTTAGTGGGAAAAAAGGAAACAAGGGGAGCAACCCGGGGGGTTAATGTGTGTCCAGCACTTCTATAGGCCCAGCGAAGTTGAGTTTTAAATAAGGGAACAAAAGGGAAAACAACGAGGGTAATGTGGGTCCAGCACTTTCTCATTGCGAGCGAAAGTTGGTAAAATTTTAAAGGAAAAAAGGGGACAACCCGGGGGGTTTAATTTTTGTGTCCAGCACTTCTCATTTGGAGCGAAAATTGAGTGAAATAAGGAAAAGGGGAGCAACGAGGGTAATGTGTGTCCAGCATTTTTATAGTCATTTTTAAATTGAGTGAAAATTTTAAAAGGGAAAAAGGGGAGAAACGAGGGTAATGTGTGTCCAAACACTTTCATAGCGAGCGAAAGTTTAGTTAAATAAGGGAAAAAAGGGGAGCAACGAGGGTTAAAGTGTGTCCAGGGATTTTTCATAGTCAGTGAAAGTTTAGGGGAAAAAAAGGAAAAAAGGGAGAACGGGGGTTTAATGTGTGTCCAGCTTTCTCATAGCGAGCGAAAGTTGAGTGAAATAAGGAACAAGGGGACAACGAGGGTAATGTGTGCCCAGACTTTCATAGCCCATTTAAAGTTGAGTGAAATAAGGAACAAGGGGAAAGCAACGGGGTAATGTGTGTCCAGCATTCTCTTTACCCAGCGAAAGTTGAGTGAAGAAAGCCCCCCAAAGGGGAAAAGGGGGTAAAATGTGGGGAAGAACCCAATGTACAAAAATGTGATTTCTTTAAATGTGTTTTTGGCAAATTTCTCCTACTAAAACAAATAGATTTAATGGGGGTTGGGACTTTTAATTTCCCTTTTTATCAGAAAAAAAAAGGGGGTAAAGAAAAAAAAATTTAGCCTGTTCCATTTTTAAAAACAGAATAAACTGCTAACCCCTCCGCTGATCCTATAAAAAAGGCCCCCTTAAACTACAGGACAGGGGGACGAAAATTTATTTTTTAAAAAATGACAACAGAAAAATGGGCATTGTTTTCAATGTGTATATTTTAATTTCCCAAAAAGGGCAGACACAAAAAAAGGGGAATTTTATATGGCTTAATTTAAAATCTTTCCAATAGTACTATTTTTAAAAAAAAACCCATTGCATCATATAATGTACCGTCTTTCAGGTATTGGTAGAACTAAAAAACCATCCCCAAAATTTTTTGTACTTAATAACATGACCCTTAAAGGTCTTTCAAAAATAGTTCCCCAAAAACGGGTAAAAATAAAAATTAACCCCATTGATACCCATGAAAAAAGGTTTTTTTAGGTTTTTCCCTGTTCAAAGGTTTGGGACCCTTTGGTGGTTAGAGGTAAGGTGTCTGACTTTTTTTTCCCGGCGGGGGCCGGGGGTTTAATCTTGGCCCCGGGCACAGTTTTTTTTCTTATTACCCAAACCCTTCCCCCCCCCTTTTACAAGACATCTTGTAAATTTGTGGGGAATGCCAGGCCCCCAAAACCCTGGTTGGATTCCGGGGGTTAAAACTGTAGGCCCCTTTATTTAATCTCCCCAATCATCCTCCCCATTACACTTTTTTGCGTAAGTGGTTATCCCCCGAATGGGTAGAAAGGAAGAGGTGCTAATAATAATTAATAATAATAAAAATTTAATAATAATAATAATAATAATAATAATAATGTACAAAAATTTACAGTGTGAAATCTCGTGTCCCAAATTTAATTACTTCAATTCAAAGTTTACATTATTTAAACAAGGTTTAATTAAAGGATATAATCCCTGACGCGGGAGAATCAAACGCAAGAAGTTGGGGTAAGCAACCAATAGTTTTACTTTAATTTGAGAATGAAAAGGTTTTAAATGGTTAAAAAACCCCCTTTGGTTTTAAAATAAACAACAAACATTTTTTGGGAAAATAGTATAAAAAATATAATTTTTTTTTTAAAAACTTTTTAACTCCCCCCATTACTTGCTTAAATAATAAAAAATTTTAAATTTATGAGGGAAAAAAAGGTCTTTTCTCTCAAGACGAAAAATAAGGTATCCCTCAAATTTAACAAATTAAACTAAATATAAAACCGTTTTTATCCATTGCGTTGACTCAAAGTTTTAAAAAAAATTTACATTATAGGTTTCCCCCCTGACCCCAAAACAAAGTTAGCTATTAAAATGAATTAAATAATGCCAGACTTTGATTTCCCCCATGGTGTTGACTCAAAGTTTTAAACTTTTTAAAATCATAAGTCTCTTTTTCCATGACCCCAATAAATAGTTGGGTTTTTTTAAAAAAAATTTTTAAATTTTTTATAAAAACAAATTTTTTTCCCCAAGTCTTTCCTCCTGCCCCCCAAAACATAGTCCCCTTTATCGAAATGCTCTTTCGATTAGGCTCCCAATTTTAATAATGCTATATCTAATACAATTACATTCTCCTATTAAAAATTGAGTTAGAAAAACCCAAAAAAGGGGGTGGGATTCAATTCTAGTCAGACACGACAAGGCATTACGTCATCATGCCGTAATTTTTACAAGTCTTTTCCCGGTCGGTTGATTTGGAGTCTATTCGTCGCAAAGCAGTTGTTTATGATTTTTTTCGAGGTCCATCTTTTTGACCCAAGTTGGAAAATCCCTTTTCAGGTGAGAGTTTGCCTTATTTTCCCCCCCCGGGGGAATACAGGGCGGGGTTGATTTCGTGCCGGGGTCTTGGGGAAAAAATCGCCCAGTGTTAATATTATTCTTGTGCCCGGGGTTTATCATCTAATATGGATCTTTAGTCGTGGTCCCCCACGCTTCCACAAATTTGGGGTTTTTTTGGAAATTCGTGGTAAAACTAGGGGCCAGTTGGAGATCCGAAGGTACGTGAAAACAGTTTATTAAGGGATACAGTTTTATATTGAATATTTAGGAACGTGAATTTTTTTTTATGATTGTTGGGGCTACATTGGGTACAACGTGAAGTTTACTATTGCAGGATACTTTATGGTTTTATTTTTTTTGGGGCGGATAGTATGCGGGTTAAAACGATTGAACGTGGAATTTTCGGTTGGGGTGGTGTAGTAATTGTACAATTTTCGAAGTTTGTATTGTTAAATAACTGTTAAAAAAGAAGAAAAAGGGAAAATGTCACATTTGTGCTTGGACTATTCCCAAATTTTTTTTCCCCTTTCCTTAAGGGGGACTTTCTTCATTCAATTTTTTACTTTAGTTTATCTTTCTTTTTTTTTCAATTTCATTATAATAATTATTTAGCCATTAGACCTCCCTTTTCAAAACAATATAATATATCAGTATTTTTTTAGCCTGGTCTTAAAACCCCCCCGGGTTTTTTACGCTTATGGGGGTATTTACACCAATAGGCTAGGGAAAGAGTCAGGTGTAATTTAGAGGAAATTTCACCCGAATTTTTGTCGATTTGAAGAAAATGGGAAACCTTTTTAAAGGGAAAAAACCTCATCAATGCACCCGACTGGGATAGAACCTCAATTCCCCGTCCCAAAAAATCTTTTATTTAAAAACGAGGACTAGCACGGGTTTGACTAAAAAGGACCGGGAGAGAAAAAAGAGAGACGCTTTAGAAATCAACTTTTCATTTTTTGATTCAGTTGATTTTTTTGGGACTTTTAAATAATGTATTTAGGCTATTTTTTTAAGACAAAAAGTGCATTTTAAAAAATGTCAAGATGTTTTTCCCTTTTATAAGGGGTTTTTATCGCTCAGGGTTTTCCCAAAAGGGTTTGAAAGGGTTCGCCACTGGTAAAAAACAATTATTTAGTGCTTAAAAATTAAAACTCTTACCACCTAATTTTCCCCTAATACAAATCAGTCATTTGTTCATTACGTGACTTTCTGAAGTTGTTTTTAGGCTGTGAAAGCTAATTTTTTTAAAAAGTGTGTTTATTAATATTTTATCTAAACAATTTTTTCACCCGCAGGCAAGACCGGGAGCTATCAAAAATTTTAGGGGCAGTTTTTTGGGGGAAAAATTTTTTCCCCCAAATTCTGGAGGCTAGAAAAAAATTAAGGTTAATAAAAAATCTTTAAAAAAATATCTGAAGGTATTTTTACTGTTAGTC
>JBCFYV010001389.1:64331-75934 GCA_039000515.1 Timema cristinae | reverse complement strand
CTAGCTATATTTTATTTAATCCGTCTAGCTATATTTTATACTTTATTTAACACTTTTTTTAAATCCTTATATTAAAGTCAGAACTAACATATTAATAATGTGTGGTAAATATTTCAGATAAATATAATAAATAGAAGCCGAGAAAAGTGTAGCTCGATTTGGCAAAATGTAATTTTGAGTAAAATGCATTTGAAGATAAAATTTTAAACATTTTTAAGAATATTATAGATTAAACTTAAATGTTCATGTATTTATTTATGTCATTGTATGCCTGCTCCATAGCTTAGATCATCAGGGTCTTCTTCAAATACATATTTTATTTTTTTCTTTAATAATTTTCTTTGTTGTCTTGACTTCTTTTATAATCCGATGCTACTTTGTATCTATTATACGATTTTGGTCAATTTTAAGCATTGCTACTGATGTATTGGGTATAACACTTCTACTCGATCCATTCACCCCCCCCCCTCACCCCCCCCCCCCTGCGGGACGGGGTTTAGAATAGTCCCGCAGTAACCCCTGCTTGTCGTAAGAAGCGACTAAAAGGGGAGGCTTCTGTGCAGGATGTACCTCGTGTGGGACAAACCTATCCTATATCTTTCCTTTCACATCATTTTCTTCTTCCTTCACTTTCCCCCTTTTTTTCACTCTTCCCCCTTCGCTTTATCTATCCTTACCTTTTTCTTCCTTTCCCCCACCGTTCATCCTGCACAGAGGCCTTTGGCCTTTCCGTTGACGACCTTGGCAACTAACCCGGCTCTTCTCTGTTTATTATTAGATACCACTGCCTTGAGCTCCTAAATGAAAGTATGCCGGTTGCAATACCTTAGTAGAAGGGCCTTAGGGATGACAATAACCGGGTACCCTACTTTGGGAAAAGATCGGTTGCGTTCATGAGGGCCCGGACGTAAAATTGGCACTTTCCTACACCCACTTGCTGCGACGACCTCTGTCTCGGCGATGCTCTATGCGAAGGTTGTCATGTCTAGCGTCGTATAGAGCCTCTCGTCGGGACAGTTAACAGGGCCATATGTGGTAGTACCAACTTGGATCACCCTGGGTCTACGATCCGAGTACTGTGTAGGTTGTCCCCAATTACGGCATGGCCGATAATATTGTCGCCGCTGGCAACTCACTGCCCGGCCCCTAACAGGGCCGTAATATTGATAAGAGGTGGAAACGGGTAAGGTCGTCCAGCCCATCGATGGAAAAGGTCCAGGAAGTGGTGAGGCCCCAGCCCCGCTTTCTGGTAATGTCTCGAGCAGAGGAAAACGAAAGTCTAAAGCGAGTAAGCCCATTTATCCTCAAAATAGTGATAAATGGTGTAGCACAGTCGGACGTATCAATAAAAAAAACTGCGTGATGGCAGATAATGATACAGACAACAACTGACATCAGTCCTCAAGAGTAATGGCAATCTCGGAAATACCGTTGAGCAATACGTCTCATATACCGGTGAAGGTGGAACCTCACAGGTTCCTCAATGTTTGCAAGGGAGTGGTCACTTGTTATGACCTCGACTGCGTGAGCATTGAGGATATCTGTGAGGAGCTTTCCCCTCAACACGTCACCGAAGTGTACCGTATTGGCACCAAAGAGAACGGACAAGATAAAAAAACTGACACGTATATCCTAACTTTTGCTAATCCTACCAAAGGAGGTCCGAGCAGGCTTCCACGTGCTCAGGGTCCGGCCGTATGTCCCTAATCCTAGGCGATGTTTTCAGTGTCAGGCATTTGGGCATACGAAGCTGCGATGCGTGGTAAGCCGACCTGTGCGGATTGTGGACAAGAGGCTCACGAAACACCATGTGAGTCTCCGAAGTTCTGCATAAACTGCAAGGGTCCACACTCTGCCTGGTCTCAGGCCTGTCCGAAATGGAAGGTAGAAAAAAATTCCTGGAGATTCAATCCGAAAAAAAGTTCTCATATGCCCAGGCACGCAAGGAATACGCATCTAGTCAGGCTCCGGTATTCCAAACATCATACAGCCAGATTGTCAGCCAAAACATTAACGGTCCCAATTGCCATTGCGCAGTTAATCTCGCTAAGACGTCATCGCGACCTGTGCCATTGGTCTCTGCTCGAGACATCCGTATTGAAAACGCGCCAACCAAGGTGTCGCCGAAATTGTCGATAGGGGCACAACTGCCACCTAAGTCGTCTCCCCCACCTGTACCACCCAGGAGGGCTCCTCGGGGAACCCTCCCGAGCCCTCTCGGGGAACCCCCCCGAGCCCTCCTAGGGGAACCCCCCAGAGCCCTCCGCGGGGAACCCCCCGAGCCCTCCGCGGGGAACACCCCCGAGCCCTCCCCGGGGAACACATCCGAGCCCTCCTCGGGGAACACCCACGAGCCCCCCTCGGGAAATAAATTACGTGCGGCCACTGTTGAGTCGCTCATTCTCGCCTCTGGGCCACCAGAGACCGGGATGAGTGGCGGAACAGGTGCGGCCGTAAAGTCGAGTCCAACTGGTGCCTTGAAGAAGTACCAGCGAGTGACCGCTGAAATAATTAATATTAAAAAAGATCGAAGGCCTTAACAAAGCTTTCGCGCAAGGATCCGACTACCCAGTTTCTCCAAAATAAACCGAAGCCTCTCCTGAAGCGGGAGGTCCAAGAAACTGGGAAAGGCAAGAGGACCTAAAAAGGCCCTCAACCAATTTTTATTATTAAGGGATAGTGACATGGATTGCGAGGATAACTAAATATTGTATTAACTAAGTATGACGCCACTACAATGGAATTGTAGGGGTTTCTATGCTCGTGTAGATGAAATTAAACAACAAACTTCTTCCCTGCATCCTTCCATCTTGTGTTTGCAGGAGACCCACCTCCGCCCAAATGACAACCCGATGCTTCGTGGGTACGATGTGTATCGTACCGACAAGCCTTTCTTTGATCGGGCTAGCGGAGGTGTGGCTATATTCGCACGAAGCAATACATATCACACAAATATTAATATCGTTTCTGATCTCCAAGTGATTGCTGTCCGAGTCTCCCTTGCTTTGGAGGTAACAATAAGTTGCATCTATATCCCACCGGGAGAGCGTGTTCCTAAGAGGACCCTAAAGGCCCTCTTTATACAACTTCCCGCCCCCTATATCATCTTGGGGGACTTTAATGCGCATAACCTGGTGTGGGGGTCCAATATTACAGACGCACGTGGGAGGATGGTAGAGGATAGTCTTGTCTCGTAAAACCTGGTGTTAATGAACACCGGGACCCAGACATACTTCTCTACCTTTAATGGTGTATCCTCTGCCATCGACCTAACATTTTGTAGTCCCGAGATCGCTGCCCACTTCCTTTGGGAGGTCCACTCAGACCTATGTGGAAGTGATCATTATCCCATTTTGCTCTCACCACTTGAAGATCCTCTCAGTACAGCGCGGATACCCCAATGGGTGCTAAAACGTGCTGAATGGGATAGATTCCCCGAGCAGTATTTGGTGAATCCCAACATCCTGACGTCGATATTAAGGCTGGGCATTTTACTTCGACGGTCATCGCGGCAGCGAGTGCTTCCATCCCTAAATCCTCGGTAAATCCGCGCCACCGTCCTGTTCCCTGGTGGAACGAGGAGTGTCGGTTGGCTGTGTCTGATCGTCGAAGAGCCCTTCGCCTTGTAGCATTGTAGACAACGTGCGCTTACCTGTTCGTTCATGCCTTTTCGTGGATGACTACGCAATTTATTGCAGTTCATCGAGTCTCCACAGGGCTGAACGGCAGATACAATTAGCTGTCAACAATCTATGGATGAGGGCATCGCTTAGTGGCTTTACCTTCTCAGCGGCCAAGACGATGGTCGTCCACTTTCATAGATTACGTGGAATACAGCCAGCCCCCAATATTTTATTGAACCACGTTATTTTACCTGTCTCCGAGACCGTAAGGTTCCTGGGACTTTTATTTGATTTTAAATTAACTTCGATTCCCTACATCAAAGACCTGAAAGCGAGGTGTGTTAAAACACTGAATTTATTTAAAGTTGTGAGCGGTCGCTCTTGGAGTGCTGATAGGGAAACTTTGATGTGCCTCTATAGGGCTTTGGTGAGATCAAAAATTGATTACGGCAGTTTTTTTATGAATCAGCTAGACCTTTGGCACTAAAGATGCTAGATAGTGTCCACCATGCTGGCATTCGACAGGCTACTGGTGCTTTTCGGACCAGTCCAGTCGTCAGCATCTGTGCTGACGCCGGTGAGCCCCCTCTCTCTTACCGGTGGTCCTATCTTCTGGCATCTTACGTGTCTAAACTACACTGCATGCCAAGGCATTTTGCCTACCTGATTTTAAATTAACTTTTATCCTCCACGTCAAAGACCTGAAAGCGAGATGTATAAAAGCACTCAACCTGATCAAAGTAGTTAGCGGTTGGTCCTGGGGTGCAGATAGGGAAACCTTGATGCATCTATATAGGACCTTGGTAAGATCTAAACTTGATTAGAGCAGTTTTGTTTATGGATCAGCGAGACCTTCGGCGTTAATGATGTTAGTGTCCACCATGCTGGAATACGACTGGCTACTGGTGTCTTTCGTACCAGTCCAGTCGTCAGCATCTGTGCTGACGCCGGTGAGCCCCCTCTCTCATACTGGCGGTCCTATCTTCTGTTATCATACTTGTCGAAACTGCATTGCACGCCAAAGCATATTGCTTATCGGCCTGTGTTCCATCCCCCCAATCGAATCTTGTATGAAACTAAATGGCGTAGTGCAAGAACAGTTGTGATCTGGATTCTATCGGTTTTTGACACGTGTGGGATAGTCCTGCCAAAGGCTATCCCCACATCCCCAGGTCGAGTCTCTCCCTGGATGATATATCTCTTTACCATTTTGATCTTGCTAAGTTCCCTTAAGCCAGAACCCCAAACTTTGAATATAATAGGACTTTTAATGAGCTCCTCTCCACTCGTTTTCACGTATTTAAGCACATCTACACTGATAGCTATAAATCTGGAGCTTCCGTGGAATGTGCTTTTGTTGTGGAAGGATCCAATTTTAAATTAGGTTTACGTGAAGGAACCAGTGTTTTTGCGGCTGAATTATATGCCATTTTTAAATCTTTCTGTTTTTATACCGAAATTTTTACCGTTCTGTTCTCATCTGCACGAATTCCATGAGTGTTCTGTTGACATTATCCACTCTCTATTTTTGGAATTCCCTCGTGCATATTATACATAAGCAAATTTTTAAAATTAGTTCATTGCGCACTCGGCTTGCCTTTTTCTTGATTCCTGGTCACGAGGGTCTTTCAGGAAATTATCTGGAGGACCAGGCTGCCAAGGACACGGTTCATCTCCCTCCTGAGGTGAGTTTGGGTGTCATATAATAAATATATATATATATATATATATATAGGGTTAGGTTACGCGTGGGGTCTTACACACCTGGCACGAGCAGTGGGTCTCGACCCCTGCTCAAAACAAGCTGCGGTCCATTAGGGACGCTGTGTCGCTGTGGCCCTCTTCTATACCAAAGTCTAGAAGAGAGGAGGTCATCGTGACGAGACTCAGCGTTGATTATACATTCCTAACCCACGGATTTTTATTAAGAGGGGATCCACTTCAAGATTGAATTTTGCAATGTTTCCCTTATTGTGTACTACATCTAGGTATGTAACGCATGATTGATTTTTATCAGAATGAGAACAAAAGAGTAAAATTAATTTAGTAGCTCAAACCATTTGATATAGTTGGAGGACCAGGAGAATCCCAACAACGGAGTTCAGAGGCCGGTGTCCCCCGCGCTTTTATACCCTTTCTGCTATGAGTATAAGGTTGCGGTGGGTCCGGCAGGACTAGCCGAAGAGGCGGGAGAGTATCCCGGGCTGAAGGCCCCTTTCTTTAGTAAAACAGTATACATAGGTTTGTACAGTTTACATAGTGTTATACAAATAGTTCTTCTAGGTCTTGTATGACGTCTTCTGTCACGGAGTCCCTGATGTCTTGGGTATTGATGTTTCTTGAGGCTGTGTCCGCAGGGTTCAGCTCTCTTGCGATCCAGAAAACTTCCACCGATGTCCGCAGGAGGAGATGGAACAACCTGGCGTGCAAGGTGCAGAGCTCGGGGTTTGTGAAACACCAACCATTGCCCCGCACCATGTTGTAGAACACCGCGCTGTTGTCCGTTCCCAGTCTGATGTCGTGGGCTTGGTACTTTCGGTGTGTCCATGCCAGGGTGATGATGGCCGCTATGAGTTATGAGCAGCTGATTTCCTTCTCCTATCGCAGTAGACCTGCCCAACAGGCCGGTGGCTGGATTCTGAATCCCGCGATGGTTCTGGGAGTAGCGTCTGAGATGACCGTCTGTAGTGGCTTGGTTGACGTAGTCCATTCGCATGTTGTCCAGGGGAAGTTCTGGAGTATCCGCAAGGCCCAAGCACCTGAGCCATGGTAGATTTGCGCCACTGGATACTGTGGCCATCGGAGGTTGAAGGCGAGCTACGCGATGTATCCAGCGACGCGTTGTCGGTCCTTGGCGTTCAGGTCTGGGACTTGGTGGCACAGGTGCTGGGCCTTCCTTGAAGCTGTGGGTGTTACTGTCAGGCGCTGCGTTGTGGTGTCAATGGTGAATCCTAGGTACTCCGGGGATTGTGTCGGGTCCAGCTACGACTTGGAGAAGTTTAGCGTTAGCCCCATTTCTTGCAGATGGTCGGAACTGCCCTCAAGATGTCCTCGGTCTCAGCGTAAAAGAGGAGGTTGTCGAGATAGACGATGGACTTGACCCCGGGTAACCAGTCTTCGACTGCTGATGTTGCTTCCTCCATTACTTGCTGCAGGATTGATGGGGACCAGGCGTGTCCCATAGGCAAGCGGGTGAAGCAATATTTCTGTTCATGGTAGTATACCCCTGTAAACTGGTAGCAGTCATCCGCTAGGGGTATCTGGTAGAACCCCTGGGTCAAGTCAGTCTTGATCAGGAATAAGTTTAGGGGAATGTTCCTGGGGGCCGCTCCGGCTGTCGTGAGGCTGAAGGATGTTGTGTTGATTAACTCCGTCCAAATCGAGAAATCGGAGATTACACGGACGCCTTTGTCTTTCTTGGGGATCAAGAAGAGGGGGAAGGCGTCCGCGCAATTACTCTTGATCAGGAGGTTGTTCCGAGTTTAGTTTTCCATTACTTTGTCCATCAGTGCAGAGGTCCGGGTGCTCTGGAAGTGGTGTGGAGCGTCCAGTGGTCTAGATAGCACTGCTCCCTTTGCCAGTCGTTTGAAGACATAACCCTTCCCCCATCACTCCTTCCCAATAGCCTAGAAATAATTTAATTATTTAAGGCTTTCTCTAAATATAGCCTTGGGCGTAACTAGGCAAACTATTCAGCAGTCATTTGTGGAGGTATTGCATACTGTGTGGGCTGAGCCAATAAGTTGTTACCTTACAATCTCGACTGAGTGTACAAGGCACACACTATTGTAAATTGAATGTTTCTCCCTTGTTACAGTCCCATCATGCTGCTAAGGTGTGCTGTAGCGCTGCTGTGTCTGGCTGTCTTTACACAGAGCAAGGTAAGCCACTCATTCTACAGTATTCCTCACACTATACAGCTGCATTAGGTTGGGTTTTTTTCGAATGGACTTAATTGACATCTAGAAAACGTGCTAAATATACTTTAACGTATTCATAAATCAATCCATGCGATCTTTAGATGCCACTTTTTTAAATATTATCAATACAAATAAAATAATAAAATTTTATAAATGTTTATCACAAAAAATCTCTTTGCATTTTCCAAAGGGTTCTCCAAATGCTCATTCGTAAGAAAACGCACATATATAAAATCAAAATATGTTTGGTAATGTATGTAAAACGGTAGAATATTACCAAATCTCGATAAATATCAACATACTAACTATGAGTGAAGAATAATTCTGAACACGGGACGAATCGTGGAAATCTCAGTGGTAGAGAATTAGCGTGTTAAGCCAGGTCCAGTGTTTGATCCCCGTGCACAGGTGCCATTTTTCAACTATTTTAAACTAACTAACCACAATTCGTTTGGTGTTTCTCAGTATAAATATGTTTTATTTAACAAAAAATTTAATAAATAATTTGCATCTGGTAGTACGATAAAAGATGCAAAGGGAAATAAAATTTAAAACAATAATATCTTTATTTTATAAAATATTAGTGGGAATAAGTTGATTCATTGTTGAGTTCCAAACCTCTAAACAATAACAACTTTTATGAAAAAGTAAATTTCAATATTTAAACTATGTTGATAATCTTAGAGTTAAAAACAAGTTTTGTATTTTGTACAATATCCAATATCCATAATATATAAATAAAATACTTTCGACCTTAGTAAAAATAAAGTAAAGCAAAGATCCTGCTCTGAACAGGTGCACCCTAATATGACCCAGTTGTAAAAATAGCAAAAGTGGTATAATTAACATTTCTGGTTCTCGATCGTCGCCGATAGAGATTCTTTCTTAAAGTAACAGGTTTTGAATTGTCAAGTTACTTTTATTTTAACACTGCTACAATTATTGCACTTAGCACGTTATTGAGTACACTACAGTATTCTTTTTTTAAATATATTTTATTTTCACTGTTGCAATCACACACATGTTTTTATTGTCAAATCCCCATAAATCACAATTAAAAGTTATCTGAGCCATTACTGAACGGTTATTCTCTTTGATAACCCATTTAATGAGAGCTGTGTCACTTAAAATTACATATTTTAGCTACAAAACATCTCATATTGCCATCTACACATGACAAAGAAAAAGTGCCGAATTTGTCATACCATTTAAAATGCATTATTATGTCTAGACCACTCAGCAAATATTATTAGTGCTACCATATTTTCACCAGTGCCAGATCTCTCGAAGAGAGAAAAATTGTGATCGCCAAAAAAATTGGAATCAAAATGTTGTTTAATGTTGACGTTTCATGAGCTCCTGAAACAGAAAAAGTTGTTTTCGCGATGACGTCTATCCGTCTTTAGGCCTAAGACGAAACCATTTTACTGATCGGACTAAGACTTGGAATCTAAGGTTTTCATAGGGTTGCCCCGAGGAGGTTTTGGAATTAGATATCTAACCCTAAAATTAATGGTAGTTTACTGAAGGTCAAAAATAGTAAAAAACATTTCTCGAAACTAGCTATACAGATTTTGAATAAATGTTGTATCTATACATTGTTACAAATTTCGAACTAACAATTTCTCGTTTTCCAATGAAAATTACTTTAAGGTACTTTATATAAATAGAAATGTTTTGAGCATATCTCCGCAACTATTTGTGATAACAAAATAACTTTGTTTATTTGCTGGTTTTAAAAGTGATACACTTGACTTGTTTCAGGCAGTTTTTTTTATTCAATTCAAAGCACATGACATTATTACTAGAAAGAATGATCCAAATTTACATAGGAATGCACTGTTACGTTGGTACATTCCGCGCGTAATCTCTACTATTACCTAGCAAAGCGTGAATAATTCTAGATACCACCACAGTGGCGGTCATGCACAAGGGACTGCATCGCGGCCAGGATCATCGGGTAAGCTTTGGGGGGAAGGAGGGTTTCAAACATTCAGCTCTGCTTTTAGTTCGAGGATTTAATAGTAAATAATAATGCATAGCTCAACCTTACACAGATATAATAATATGGTGTATTCTTTTAAACTGTACATTTAATGAACTTAACGGGAATAGTCTTACTTTGACTGATTACACTATGGCCCGATACACAATAGGGAAATCCGACAAGGTAAGCTTGCTAAATTTAAGTTAAATAGAGTGTACATTGTTCTACTGCATGAACGGCATAGCCAGAGGTGAATTTTCTTAACATTTGATATCTATAAATATATCTTTATAGATTTTACAATGAATTTGGACGTATTGGCACACAAATTAAGGGTGTTTTATCGAGTGCAACACACACACAAAAATATTTTTAAACGTCTCTAAAAATGTTGATTATATTAAATTATGTGATAGTGGCTAACAAATAAATTAATAATTAATTGCTTGAAGTTTTGATAAAATATCTGTTTAAAACGTGCATGGATGGTTTAGCACTATGTTATAATATTCTATTTGCATTATTACCTCTAGCATTTACAGAAACTTTAAGAAAACGAAACAATAAACGTAATATATTAAAGTAATTTGACATAGAACAAAATACATAGTTTAGCTTCTTATAAATTCTCTATGTTCATAAATTGCATTAATCTGAAGAATCTAGATTAAAAAATAATAATATAAGTTGGGCCTTGTTTACAATATTTACCCTTCATTAGTCTTTCAAAAATATGTTCAGTTAAAAATATGCCTTAAACCATTTAAAATTTATAGCATGGTAACATATATTCTCCAATTTTCCTAAACCAAAACAAAAAACCTTTTTAAAATGCTAAATATTAGAAGATTATACATTGAATATGAAAACAACCAAAATATAAATTTTACTTACATAGTCACATCTCCTTCCAAAAATATTTGACCGCCACCAAAAGCAGTCAATATAGTAATCCAAAACAAGCTTATTCGACAAGAGGACAACTGACATGGATACTTCATGTTACTGTTGATTCACGCTCAAGCCGAAAAACTGGCGCAGAACAGAATCGTAGTCACGTGACGAGCTCTAAGCCAATCACGAAATTTCCGCTTAATCGGCGCGAGCTTTTCCGCTAAAGTTCAACTCATCTCTATTTAGCCGCTATGCCTGATATGTTTGTACATATAGGTCAACATTCAGCGTGTGAATTGCTGCGTCACTGAGACAGATGTTGCGTTCTATTTTCTGCAAACGTGAGAATCAAACCGGGGCAGCCGATTGACAGGTTTTACCTCAGAATGTAGGATCTCTAGAGTTCGTTCCACTGACGGCTTCTGGCTTACACAAATAAGTACAACGTTTTATCCTAAGGACAAACAGCAAGGTTTACAACGGAAAAACACTCTTTAACACTACACAAGGTAAGTGCTATACCCACTAGGCCTATTATAGAGGTTCATTAGGTTTATTTTTTTTCCTTCTTTTCATATTTAAGACTAGCAGTCCCACACGGCGTTGCCCGTGACACTGTGGTATAAGAATTATATAAGCCGCCCCTCCCCCCATGCTGCCCGTTTCCCACTTTCGTATAATAAATCCTCTTTACTCCCTATCCCGGTAGAATTTCGAAAACTCGGCCTTATTCCTTGTCTACAACATAAAGAGAACCTCTGTGCAAAATTTCAGCTTTCTAGGTCCAATGGTTTGGGCTGGACGTTGATGAGTCAGTCATTGAGTCAGGACTTATACATATAAGCTGCATGCAATATAAACATTGTGTACACTTTTAGGCTATTTATATGCACTAGGGTAGATAAAAATAGGCCTAAAAAATAAAATTTGAAATTTTGGTTTACAAATTTTACTTTCTATTCAAATGTTAAATTTAACAATTCTTTCTTATATGTGTTAAAAATGAAAATAAGTTTTACCTGTTTGGATTTATCATTCTTGTATATTTATTAAATCTAACTAATTTAATGAAGTAATAATGTAATTTACAATTATTTACATAACTAATCTTTAAACTAATTCAAGGCCGGCCTAGACGATAAATTTAACTGCACAAGTATATCTCTCAGCCTGAGGTTG
>JBCFYV010001389.1:52015-64231 GCA_039000515.1 Timema cristinae | reverse complement strand
CATTCAAATAAAAATTTTGGCTGCTACTTACGGGGCCAAAAATAGATTTGACTAATTATTATAAAAACTAACTAAAAAAAATTTGATTTAAAACACGTTAGTTCAGTCCCCAAACAAAATTTGTCAAAAATATTAAGTATAAATAATAGGACAAAATTGTACAAATACAGCCACTGTGACAAAATATTATCCGCAATAGTGTCAAGGGGAAATATCCAAATTTGTCTAGCTTTGCTGAGCTTCCAAAAGCTGCATTAACCTTAGAAACCAAATCACTAAAGCTTTTTTTAAGTTTTTTTAAAAAACAAATTTTTTTGTGGGAAAATTCTTACAATTTAAATTTTTTCCCAAAGTGTTTGCATCAAATCAAAAAAAAATCTGAAAATTAAACTCATTGATAAATTAAATTTTTAAAATTGTACGTGTTTCAGTGCATAAAAATCAAAATTAAATGACAATAATAGAGCACTAATAATTTCCTTAAAAAAAAACAACTAATGTTTTCTAATCCAATCCCCCCGGATGATACCAATATTCTACGCGTAAAAAATTCCAATAAAGGGGTTGACTTGGGTTTCAGACAGTTGTAGCTGGGGGGGAAACCTTTTTAAAATAACAAAAAATTAGGCCACAAAAAAATTTTTTATAATTATAAATCATTTTTTTTAAAAAAGGGAAGTAGGGTAATCATATTTACCTGCAAACAAGGTAAATTCCCCCCCCCCCCTTAAGTTAACGAACAAACTAACTGGCTCTTTCTGTTTTTGGTCAAGCAAAAAGCGGGGTAGCCTATGGCAAAATTTGACATATGAAAGAGTACACGGGGCAAATGAGTTGGTAGTAATTTAAAATAGGAATGAGGGGGTTTAAATAGTTAAAGATGGGGGAGGGTTTCATCTTTGGGACCCTCAGTCCTGACTAACAGTAAAATACCTTCGATATATTTTAAAGATGTTTATTAACCATATATTTTTTCTAGCCTCCAGAAGTTGGAGAATGTTTCTCCAAACTGCCCCTGAAATTTTTGATAGCTACCGTCTTGCCTGCTGGTGAAGAAATTGTTTAGATAAAATATTAATAAACACACATTTTAAAATTAGCTTTCACAGCCTCAGACAACTTCAGCAAGTCACGTAATGAACAAATGACTGACTTGTATTAGGTGGATTAGGTGGTAAGAGATTATTTTAGCACTAAATAATTGTTTTTACCAGTGGCGAAGCGTGCTAACTATTGGGTAAACTGAGCGATGAACATTATAAAAGGGCCACATCTTGACATTGTTTAAATGCATTTTTGTCTTAAAAAAATAGCCTCAGTACATTATTTACAGTACCAAAAAGTCAACTGAATCAAAAGAATGATAGTTGATTTCTAAAAGGGCTCTCATTTTCTCTACGGTACCATTTGTCTAACGTGCTTCTCGTGTTATAAAGATTGTTGAGGGCGGGGGATTGAGGGTTCTATCCCAGTCGGTGCATTGATGTGATTTTTCCTTAATGGTTTCCCACTTTCTCTATCGACACAAACGGGTGCACTTCCTTAAATTACACCTGACTCATCCCTAGCCTATTGGTGTAAATAGTACATAAGCGTATAACCCGATGGGTATTAAGACGCAGTGCTAAAAAAATACTGATATATTATATTGTTTGACAAGGAGGTCTAATGGCTAAATAATTTATTATAAAGTAAATTGAAAAATAAAGAAAGATAAACTAAGTGAAAATTGAATGAAGAAAGTCCACTTAAGGAAAGAGGAAAAAAATGTGGGAATAGTCCAATGCACAAAAGTGACATCTTCCTTTCTTCTTTTTTAACAGTTATGTAACAATACAAACTTCGTATTGTACAATTACTACACCACCCAACCTGATATTCCACGTTCAATCGCTTAACGCATACTATCCGCTCCAAAATAAAACCATGACGTATCCTGCAATAGTAAACTTCACTGTTGTAGCCCAATGTAGCCCCCAAAAATCAACATCAATCAGCGTTCCTAAATATTCAATATCAACTGTATACTTAATAAACTGTTCTTCACGTACCTTCGGATCTCCAAGCTGGCCTCACTAGATTACCACGAAGTCAAAACACCCAAAGTGGAAGCGTGGGGGGACCACGACTAGAAGAGTCCATATTAGATGATCAACCGGCACAAGATAATATTAACACTGGGCGATGTTTTCCAAGAGTCCAGGCACGAAATCAACACGCCCTGTATTGCCCCTGGAGGGGGATAAG
The DNA here is from genome assembly GCA_039000515.1 of Timema cristinae. Lineage (NCBI taxonomy): Eukaryota > Metazoa > Arthropoda > Insecta > Phasmatodea > Timematidae > Timema > Timema cristinae. The sequence goes on along the minus strand of JBCFYV010001389.1, from coordinate 61,984 downwards.
GCAACTCTCACCTGACATCGGATGTTTCCAACATCGGTCAAAAAGATGGACCTCGAAGAATCATAAACAACTGCATTGCGACGATAGACATCCAATCAGCGACCAGGAAGACTTGTGAAATTACGGCATGATGACGTAATGCCTTGTGCGTGTCTGACTAGAATGTGAATCCCACCCCCTTTCTTGTTTTCTAGACTCAATATATAGGAGAATGTGAATTGTTTTAGATATAGCATTATTAAATTTGGGAGCCTTATCGAAAGAGCATTTCGATAGAGCGGACTATGTATTGGGTCATGGAGGAAAGACTTAGGAAAATATTACGTTTGATATAATTTAATTTATTTTAAATAGAACTAACTATTTATTGGGGTCATGGAAGAGAGACTTATGGAGTAAATAGTTAAATCTTTGAGTCAACACCATGGGGAAATCACGTCTGGCATTATTTAATTCATTTTATATAGCTAACTTTGTTTTGGGGTCAGGGAGGATAGACCTATAATGTAAATTGTTAAATCTTGAGTCAACGCAATGGAGATATTTCGTTTGATATTAGTTAATGTAATATGTAGAGCATACCTTATGTTAGCGTCTTGAGAGATAGACCTGTTTTCTCATAAATTTAATATTGTTATTATTCAAGCAGAGTAATGGAGGAGTTACGTTTAAAATAAATTATATTTAAAACTATTGTCAAGAATGTCGTTGTTAGTTATTACCTATAGTGTTGTAACCATTAGACGTTACATTCTCAAATTAAAGTAAACTATTTGGTTGCTACGCAACTTCTTGCGTTTGATTCTCTGCGTCATGGATTATATCCATGAATTATCCTTGTAACTAATGTAAACTTTGAATTGAAGTAATTAGTGGGACACGAGATATCACACTGTATTTTTGTACATTATTATTATTATTATTATTATTATTATTATTATTATTATATTATTATTATTAGCACCTCGTCTTACTACCCATTCGGGTTATACGCACTTACGCTAATGTGTAATGGTAGGATGATTGTGAGATGAAATGAAGGACCTACAGTTTAACGTGGAATCCGAACCACGGTGGAGGCCTGGCATTCCCCACATTCACAAGATGTCTTGTCAGAGGTGAAGGAAGGTTTGGTAATAAGATAAATCTGTGCCGGGACCAAGGATTGAACCCCGCCGCCAGCACAAAAGTCAGAACACCTTACCTCTAGACCACCAGGTCACCTTTGTACAGTAAAAACCTATACCTTTATTCATGGGTATCAATGGGCTTATTTATATTTGTACCCGTTGTTGGGTAACTATTTTTGAAAGACCTTAAGTCATGTTATTAAGTACAATAAATTGGGAGATGGTTAGTAGTTCTACCAGATACCTGAAAGACGGTACATTATATGATGCAATGTTTTCTTTTACAGTAGTAGCTATTGGAAAGATTTTAAATTAAGGCCATATATTCCTTTGTTTGTGTCTGCTTTGAGCAAATTAAAATATACACGATTGAAAACAATGCTATTTTTCTGTTGTCATTTATAAAATGTACGTTACGTCCTCCCTGTCCTGTAGTTTTAGGGGCCTTACCTATAGGATCAGCGGAGGGTGTAGCAGTTTATTCTGTTTTAAAATGGAACAGGCTAATATTTTTTTTCTTTACTCCCCTTTATTTCTGATAAAGGCAATAATGTCGAACTATTACTCTATTTGTGTTTAGTAGGAGTAGTCGCACACACATTTAAAGATGTCACATTTTTGTACATTGGATTCTTCCCACATTTTACCCCTTTCCCTTGGAGGGCTTTCTTCACTCAACTTTCGCTGGCTATGAGAAGTGCTGGACACACATTACCCTCGTTGCTCCCCTTGTTCCTTATTTCACTCAACTTTCACTGACTATGAGAAGTGCTGGACACACATTACCCTCGTTGCTCCCCTTGTTCCTTATTTCACTCAACTTTCGCTCGCTATGAGAAGTGCTGGACACACATTACCCTCGTTGCTCCCCTTGTTCCTTATTTCACTCAACTTTCACTGACTATGAGAAGTGCTGGACACACATTACCCTCGTTGCTCCCCTTGTTCCTTATTTAACTCAACTTTCGCTCGCTATGAGAAGTGCTGGACACACATTACCCTCGTTGCTCCCCTTGTTCCTTATTTCACTCAACTTTCACTGACTATGAGAAGTGCTGGACACACATTACCCTCGTTGCTCCCCTTGTTCCTTATTTCACTCAACTTTCGCTCGCTATGAGAAGTGCTGGACACACATTACCCTCGTTGCTCCCCTTGTTCCTTATTTCACTCAACTTTCGCTCGCTATGAGAAGTGCTGGACACACATTACCCTCGTTGCTTCCCTTGTTCCTTATTTCACTCAACTTTCGCTCGCTATGAGAAGTGCTGGACACACATTACCCTCGTTGCTCCCCTTGTTCCTTATTTCACTCAACTTTCGCTCGCTATGAGAAGTGCTGGACACACATTACCCTCGTTGCTCCCCTTGTTCCTTATTTCACTCAACTTTCGCTGGCTATGAGAAGTGCTGGAACACACATTACCCTCGTTTGCTCCCCTTGTTCCTTATTTCACTCAACTTTCGCTCGCTATGAGAAGTCTGGGCACACATTACCCTCGTTGCTGCCCTCATGCCCTAGGCTGAGCTTATCAAACTGACACATTTGTTTTATTAAAGGCCAAAGAAAAGAAAACATCCCTTTACTAAAGAGACATTTTCTATCCTATTTCAAAATCTTTTGTGATAGCTGAGCTTACCCTGATGTCTTACCTGATGTCTCGCTACTGGTTTTTACATTGAACTTGTTTATATTCAAGCAATTGGGCATATTTTTTAAACAACCCATTGAAGAATCTTTTATCCTTAAATGAGCTGCAGGATTGGAAGAAAGTTTAAAAAATGTGTTTTTGATATTAGTGTTTGTTCTTTAAAAATATATACTTCAGAATAACACCAATGTGTGATTAAAGAAGGAAGCCTATGAGGATTTTTCAAGACCATTGATACTTTAATACTATGATTTATTGCAAAAAAAGTGTTTAAAAGTGATAGGCATTATGTGATGTAAGAAACTGCATTTAATACAAAACAATAATTAGTAAACAATAGGAGCCTACACTAAAACATCAGTACCATAGGTTTAGTTAGACCTAAGATATTTCCTTTACATTTAAATGTAGTTTAAGTCTACCTTTGCTCATGTACTCTTTTGCCCATGGATAAGATGTGTTGGAAAAAATTGTTGGCACGACATTTTGTTGAAGCTTTCACAGCCGATCAACTCTATATGCCTCAAAGTGGTACTGCAAAGTTGAAGAAATGTGTGCAAATTAATGTATAGTATTATATTAAAATAATACACGGGGCGTATTTTAATTCCCCATGAATTCCATATTTTATTTGTTTAAAAAATTGCAATATTCGTCCATATTGTAGGTTAATAAAATACTAAACAATTTTTTGCATAGGCCTATATACCCCTTTTAATCATGTTGAGCCACACATTTCAAGATGAAATCATCTACACAAAGAAAGTATAGAAATAAATTAATTGTAGTGTTATTATTATTATTAATATTATTAGCACCGCGTCTTACTACCCATTCGGGTTATACGCACTTACGCTAATGTGTAATGGAAGGGTGATTGTGAGATGAAATGAAGGATCTACAGTTTAACGTGGAATCCGAACCACGGGGAGGCCTGGCATTCCTCACATTCACAGATGTCTTGTCAGAGGTGAAGGAAGGGTTTGGTAATCAGATAAATCTGTGCCGGGACCGAGGTGTAATTAATAGTATTGGTAAATTAATTGTATAATAACAAGTGGTTTAAGTTGCTCTTGTTGTAGCTCTAAGCTTGAATTTATTGCCTTGTGTTTTAATGTTAGCCTATTAGGTAGCCTGTATGGTAGTAAGATGCAGTGCTAATTAATAAATAATATAGCCTCTTTTATGCTGATTTTTTTTTTTACTTAACCTCATTATTTTGGTGTGTTTTGTTTTTTAAAATGGTCAACGCATTGTGAGATGTGTAGGCCTATGTCATCAAAAATATAAATTTAATAAATGTTTTGGGTTGTCTAGTTTAGTACTTCTTAACCGTCCCACATTTGGCTATTTTTCACTGAAATGGTACCATGTGTGGATAATTTATTCACTTTATTATTCACCCTATAATATGTAGAGTCGAATAACACCAAGATTTAATAATTTTTAACAATTTTATAAGAAACTATATTTAAATAAAACTCGACACTACATCGCCCAAATAACTTTAAAACTGTAAAGCTACGTTTTCCTAGCGACGCAATACATACGCGTCCCAGTACGCAATGCGTTGATGGGAGCGTAGTACGTATCACGGCGCGCAATTGTGTTTCCCTAGACAGATGTTCAGCGCTCCATCGTATTTAGTTGTCTCTCAGGTGTATGTGGAGTTCTCTAGTATTAAGCATATGTTTTTTCTAATGAGTGTACTACCTATGAGGAGAAGGGTGTTAGCGTTAATGCAAACGAAAGAAAAACAGGATTTGGAGGAGGAGGATGTTGACATTTTAGCAGCCCAAACCTTGAAGACTCGAAAAGACTATAGTGAAATGTATATGAGTAGGGACAGTGAGGAGTTTTTAAGAACACTTATCTACAAGCATCTTTTAGACGATGAGATGAAGTTTAAGGCGTATTTTAGATTCACACCGGAACAATTTTCGTTTCTTTTGAGTCTAATTGTAGAAGATCTGAAGGTGGAGCCAACCAATCGAATGCAGAATCCACTATCGCCAGATATAAAACTTGCTCTTACTTTAAGGTACGTATTGGCAGTTTTAATAAAATAACCTAGCCTAAATTAACTTTAATAATGATATTGATGATCGAATAGAAACTGTACTGTAATTCTAATACATAAAATATGACAAATTAAAGGGCAGCAATGAAAGCCATGTTTTTACCAGAAGAACACTTTATTACCATATCAAAAGATTTATAAAACAAATTGGAATTTGTGAAAATACCAAATTGTTATTAAAGTATTTAAAGATTCAAAAGATTACCATGTAGGACTATGTTGTTCGTAAAATTCCCTGTATTTAATAATGATTCATGTGAAATCGGGCCAGGTGAACGAACCTCTTGGCGTGAAGTGTAGAGGTACTAAGGGATTCACTTTGCGAAACTGCAGATGATGTGCTAGGCAGATTGGCATAGTTAAAAGTTGAGAAGGTCTGCACAGGAGGTAGCTGACGACGAATTTCCAAGTCACCAACAATCTTGAATATTTAAAATTTTGCCTCAGTTTTTTCGGATGGAGTAAATTGCTTGACAGTTGCAGCCATTGCCTTGAATTATTTCACCTGATAACTTTGGAAGTCTTTTTCACAAGTTCAAAGGATTCTTCTCCATTGTTCTTTTTGCTATGGTGGATGCAAACTGCAAATTCATTCTTGTCGATGTGGGATCATACGGTAAAGAGGGCGATACTGGAATATTCAACAAATCTAACATTGGGGTAAGTTGGTAACAGATGGGACTATTTTTCCTCCTCCACAATATTTACCCAATTCAAATATTTTGCTCCCTCATGTCGTTGTCGTGATGAGGCCTTTAGATTGGATAAACACGTCTTGAAACCGTACTGTCAAAAACAGGCTGTAGTTGATGTCAGCAAGAAGAACTACAATTATGCATTGTGCAGAGCTTGGAGAGTAACAGAAAATGCGTTTGGAATTATGTGGATTGTGTTTCGAATTTTTTTCACACCAATTAATTTGAAACCAAGACAGTTGACTTGGTGATCTGTGTCTGCTGCTGTCTTCACAACTTAATGAGGGATGAGTACCTTACAAGTAACCCCAGAGGGCAATCACAAGTCCAAGAGTATGAACTGCCGACAGAAAATATGATACCCTTGGCTGGGGTTGGTGGGTTTTCAAAATCAGAAGGCTTCAAAGTGAGAAGCCGATCTACAACTACTTTAACGATGAAATACTATGACAGGAAAAGACAAGCCTTATTTAAAAATATAAAATAGAGTATAAGCTTGTGGTTGGACTAATGGAAACAATTTAATTATTGTAAATTATGTTACGCCTGAATTAAAATTTCATAAACATTGATTTAATAAGTCTTTAAAGTATGGTGTGGTCTTAATTCTTCTTTATGGTTACACTCTGTACAGACAGGAATTAAGATAATCATAGTGTAATCTACTTAATAAATATAGTTTTGAATTACCTGATTCATTTATGGTTTTTTTCCTATTTCAATCCAGATTCTGTCCTTTTTTATGTTGTTCTTATACTGCGGATCACTAATTTTCCATAGAATCTCATGTCCGAAAACCAAATCTATCAATTCCTCGTCATCCCTCCAAGAAAAGCGGGCTGAGTAGCTTGTTGATTAGTCCAATTTCAAACACATTCACTATACAACTAATGACTGCAATAAACACACCACAACGTCTTAATGCGCCGCGCAGGTCGCAATTGACTGCTCCAAAAGCAGACGGGCTGTTGCGTCGCGCGCATCGCGTTGTTTAGGAAAACACTCGTATTTAACCCCTATTATTCAAGTGCTCAGCGCATTTCGTCCAATGTATTGCGTGCTACGCCGGCGCATGTATTGCGTCGCTAGGAAAACGTAGCTTAAATAATGACGATTACGTATGCCTTTCCCTTGATTCTGCGCACTGGATGGAAGACATCGTCCCATTATTCTTTGCGTTACACTCACAATCTAGCGCAGTCCGCACTAAAATGGCAATAACTTCATTGTATGATATGTATCATCCACGTTTATTACATTGAATAGTTTATTTTATATATAATTATAAATTTAATTTATTTACACATAAAACGTTAGGTTGAGCTGGGTTTATAAAGTGTCACAATAATAAAAGGTAAGGTTAAACTCGGTTGGATAAGTGTTTATACCTAATAAAGAATATAAACTTGTGTTGTTTCAATGACGTCATCAATATTATGTTTTACTTTGTTTATAATGGGTAGTTTTGTGAGGCCTACTTGTGATCACCTACAACTATTTAAATCATTAGAAGTTAATTTACTTTGAAGTAAAGTAAATTGTGGCCATCATAGACGGTAAAAATTATGTTTGGGGCTTAGTATAATGTGTGTCAATAGTTCTAGAACGGCCGAAAGATATCCGTTGCTTAGTGAGGTGATCTTTTTCCTATTTAATGTAAAAAAAAAATTTGCTTTTATTTTGGTTCAAATTGAATCTACGTTTTAATGTTGAAATAACGTACGGCTGATAGCAATATTTTAACATTTTAAGAAATAAATGGCTTAAAATGGAACGTTTTAAATCGTACAAGACACGTCGTCTAAATGAACAGGTCCAAAATTAGAGGACTCATCAGTTGTTTATGCTAATTAGTTTTTAATAGGCTTAGGCCATGTACGTTTTCGATGATTTAATATAGCCTACTTTAAGTTAATTAACCTCAGACAGGCCTACGTATTCATGCAAATCTAACCTTAATAACTGTCAAGAACCTTGGTTATGTTTCTTTGCTCAAAATGTCGTTATAAGATTAATAAGAAAAAAGGTGACCTGGTGGTCTAGGGGTAAGGTGTCAGACTTCTGTGCTGGCGGGCCCGGGGGTTTAATCCTCGGTCCCGGCACAAATTTATCTGATTTTCCCAAAACCCTTCCTTCACCTCTGACAAGACATCTTGTGAATGTGGGGGAAAGCCAGCCTCCACCGTGGTTCGGATTCCACGTTAAACTGTAGGTCCTTCATTTCATCTCCAATCACCCTACCATTACACATTATCGGAAGTGCGTAAACCCGAACGGGTAGTAAGACGCGGTGCTAATAATAAAAATAATAATTAATAAGAAAAAAGAGATCATGCTTAACTCACAAATCCCGTGGTGTCCTTTACTTGTCAATGCATCCGGCTTAGGTTGGATTCCCAAAGCTACTCCTTTTGGATCAGCTGAAAATATTTTTAGTTTAATATTTCAATGTTGTGACTGGGATTCACAGCACAACAAAATTGTGTGTCATTTGCTAGGTTTAACACTTGATCACAAGGATTAGAGCACACATTAAATTAATTAAGTTAAATACAAAAGATTCACTATTAATCACCATTATTATTAAATTTAATTAAATAGCTAAATATGTAATAATCGGGAATTAATGTTAGATATAAAATAATTCAGAAATTATTAAAAATAATTAAACTGAAAAATAATCTTGAAAAAGTGGGAAAAGAGACCCACAGAGCTAAGCCGAGATGAGCCGAATCTCGTACACCCTCAAAATGGCGGTTTTATTGTTTTCGTTTTTCTTTTATTTTCCCCTTGCCTGCTTGGATATTATTAGCACCGTCATAAGACATAAAGGATAGCGAATACTTATCAAGAACGCAGAAACGCATCGGATTACTCTAATTTTTTCATAAAATGAAGGTTATCATGTTTTTTTTGCTTCGCTACCTCAATTTTATATCCCCTTTCTCAGTTATTTCCTGGCTCGCTCTTTCGTCATGCATTGTACTTCATTATTTCCATTTTTAATATCGTTGATGGTTGTAATTCGTTGCAAGGGTCTATGCACTCAACAAAGAAACAAAGTTAAAACTTCACTTTTACGTATTGACAAAGTACCTATGTAAGTTATGTTTTATTACTATAATAAAAAAATCACTTAGGTTAGATTATTTATGAAACTAACAATTTTAAATTATGTTGGATTATTTATAAGGAATATGAAAATTATCTATGATTATTTATGGTAAAATATGTAAATTATACTTTATTATCTATGAGACAAAATATTTTAAAATTTAGTGATAACAATGGAAAAAATCTTAATTATTTGTTATAATTAATATTTTATAATAAACCACACTTGGTAATTTTTAGAAACTATTTACTTACTTTATAGTCTTAGGAACTTGAAAGTTAATTGCCGCATTTGCCAAAGTATCCCACTATTCCTATCTTGAGCTAAATCATATCCAGTCCACCTCATTACACCCCATCTCCTTCAGGTCCATTTTAATGTTATTCTTCAATCTGCGTCTAGGTCTGACCAATAGTCTCTTCCCATTGGGTTTGTCAGGCAATACCCAGAACAAGGTTCTAGATTCTATCATTCGCGCTGCATGTCCTGCCTACCGTATTCTATGAGACTTAACTATCCTAACAATGTCTCTGTGTTGAGTACAAGGTATGTAACTTATCATTATGTAACCTCCTCACTAAATATATTTAAAGCTTTTTGGGCCTAGTATCTTCCTAAGCACCTTGTTTTCAAACAACTTTTAAAAAAAATGGTAAAATTATTGTTTTAAGTTTTACATTCTTGAAATGAAGCGAAATGTCAATAACTTACGACCGAGTAATAGCATGCATTTCCAGTCTGTATTATATCCTAATTTTCCACTCTAATATCATTATTGCTAGTTAAAATTGTTCCTAAAATTAGCAATTTAAATGGAAGCTTCACGCATCTGGGAACGGTGCAGTGGAGTGTGGACTTCTAGCAGGCTATCAGTAGTTCCCATCTTCCTTTTTTAAGCAAAAGCTAATTAGGTGTTGCTTCTGGTGGAAAAACTTTATCGCCAGGGGAAAGATCACTTAAGGTCACATTATATCGGCTTTTAATTGCTTCTCCTCTGTTTTGAAAGTCTCTAGTCAGAATTAGTTAGTCACTGGAAAAGGGGTGTGGGGGTGAAGAAAATTATCTTTAGGGACTTTATGAATGAGAGATTGACTAGTAGCCATGCAAACGTTAACTATATCCTATTATCGATATTCATTATTTATATTTTATTTGTTTTTTTCTTTCAACTTTACACCAAAGTTATGTTTAATTAAATATCCTTAGTTAATATATTTTACAATTACAATGGTCGAGTCTAAAATTGTAACATATTATTTCAATAAGTTCTAACATAATTTTTTTTTGTGCAAAAACA